>CAIGRB010161230.1:1547-22576 GCA_903798255.1 Fraxinus quadrangulata
TTTTTTTTTTTTTTTTTTTTTTTTTAAATTATGCAATTAGTCAGCTGTAACGTAGTTTTTCAATATGTGAAAATGTTATATTTAATTCTTCTATTTTTCAATATTTAAAATTTTCGATCTTTCACATTTATACAACACAATCCACAACGAATGATTCCCGTCCGTCTAAATGTTAAAAAAGTTATTTATTTAAAATATGTTTTTATCGTTTTATTTAATTAATTAAAAGGGTAAGGTTGAGATTTCAATAAATTAGCTAATTGTTCTTGAATAGTACGTGGACTAGTAAATTTTTTATATATTCTTGATAAACTAGGGTTTATATATAGATGTAAGATGATTTGTTTGGAAAATAAGAAACTCTTTTGACATCTCTTCATATGCAAATAATTCTCGATGTAAAAACACACTCCAAAGTTTAGAAATACAGTAATGAAATAAACATATGAGTTTGTTACGTCAGGTATTTGACCTAATAGGATCATCTGGATCCTACATTATCTTTAAGGTATTTTAAACACAAAATAAAATTTCTTATTTATTTCGTATTTCTCAATGAAATAGTAGAGAGAGAGAGAATGAATGGTCGAACTTTGTTGTTAAAGATCAATCTTGAATGGATAATTGGTCCTCGATCCAGAAACTAAGCGGACCACATTATATCTTTTTTGATAAACTTGTTCGATCAACCACTACATCAATTAAAATATTTAACAAATTTAATTTTTTATGGCAAAGCATATAATAATTATATATAAGTTGTCGTGTATGTATAGTAAACAATGGAGATTCGTTAACACTGTCTAAAGAAAATGATGATGTCTTTCTCGCTGTTAGCACGCGGACCGTTGGCCCTCAATGTTATTATTAATCTCTCTCTAAAAAGTATCCATCTTTGCCTCACTATTGCGTCATTTTTTTTTTTTTTTTTTGAAAAGAATACGACCAACCTCAAAAGGACAATTATTATTATTATTTTTTTGTATTTCTACGGTGGAGTTTGGTTAGGTGGGCCAGGGTATTCAAGCCAACGAGAAGTTTCCATTCTGGTCGTTTACTTATTTATTTTTTTCAAACTAGAAGAGTAAATGGAATCATCCAACCTTCTAGAAGATTTGATTTTGGTCATTTATTTGTCTTCGGACTAGAAGTGTATAAGGAATCATCCAACATTCGAGAAGTTTTCATTATGTTCCAACTAGAAGTGTAAAAAGAATCAGCCACCCTTCGAGGAGTGGAAGTTGCGATTTCGAATTAATTGGCTGGGTCATTGGATTTGAGCCGGATAGGGAGGTCTGATCCGATCCAATAAAATTCTAAAATCAAATCAAGTTTAATTCTGAAATTAACGACATATAAAATTCAAACATCTAGAATCACACTCACTTTGTTTCTTCGAGTTCGCCTTTTCGAAATCAATGTTTGATATAGACAGTGGTCCTAAATTATGCGATTTTTTTCACAAATCAAGTTAAATTTTTCGTTATAATCCAAAATTTTTAAAGGACGCCTAAATACTTCAATCTTCGATTGAATATCACTAATTTGTAGTGATTTTTGTGTCCGAAGATTGATCTACTTGTAATAAAGGTGTACTCATATGTTAATTGGAGAATGTATAGCTCAACGGGAATGAATGCTATCAAGAGTTGTGAAATAAATGGTGGCTGATTTTAATATTTGTCAAAATCAATGAGAATATTTTTGAGAGGAGTTGGAGGGTGTTTTCCGTTATCTTGTAATGTAGGGTATTTTTTTTAAAACTAATATAGTACCTAGCATGAAGTTTTCCTTAATTTCATTTCGACTTTTTGAAAATTATTATTATTATTTTTTTTTCTCCGAAAAAAGGGCTCGATTGGGCAGGCTCAGCCCATTTTCACCCCAAGGCATACACATGAATATAGATGAGAAAATTACATAAATCCAGGTGTTTAAACTTCAAAGTGCAAAAATCAAGTGTGAAGATTTTTTAATCAAAATTCAGGTATTAGATTAATAATTAAATATTATATCCACCCAAACCTTAATTTTATTTCATTTCTCTCCCTTCATTTCTCTTCCTTTTCTCCCTCTTCATTTCTCCATCTTCTCTCTCTCTCCCATTCAAACTCTGGCAACCAATTCGCACAACTGTAGCGTCAACGCCTCTGCGTGCGGATCCGTCGTTTCGCCAGTACACAGATCACGGAGATCTGTAGTTTTTCGTAGTCACAGATTGTGGCATTCAAGTGGTTTCTCCCGAAGTTGCATTTGCCTGACTTTTGTGACGGGATTACATCACTTGTTGATTTTGCGGCATATTTTGTGGTGGTTTTCTCGGTGGTGGTGCAACGATGTTAGTATGCTGTGGTGGCGGCGACGAGTTTATGGATTTTTTAGTAGTGATGGTGGTTGTGGCGTGGTATAGATAGCATTAGAGATTGCTGTGGAGGTGGTTGAGGCTGTGTTGTGTGCGTGATGGTGGTGTGAGCTCCGCCGTAGGGGCGATGTCATGGTGGTGATGGTGGCGGCACCACAATTGCGATTTGGTGGACTTGTAGAGGCTGTTACTGTGTGGTGGGTTTGTGTGATTTGTGGCGGTGGCGGTTTGAGAATTTTTCAATGGGATTGGTGTTTGTGGTGTGGTGGAGATGAAGATAGATGCGATGGTAGTTGTGGTGGCGATTGTGATGGAGGTGGCGGTGGTTGTAGATTTGTGGTGATTGCAGTGACATTGTTGGTGGTGATCGTGACGACGACGACAATAGCGATGATGGTAGGTTTGAAGATTTTTTGGTTGGTGGTAGTGGTGTGGTGGAGATGGTGGTCATCGTGGTGAAGAGTGTAGATGGTGGTTATGGTGGTCGCGTTGACGATAATGGGTTTGAGGAGATGGTGGAGATAGTGGTGGGATAACGTTTGTGACCAATTATTTGGTTAATTTATGATCAAGTATTGGTGGTAGATCGGGATCGGGGGTGGAGTGTTTGGTGTATGTAACCAACTATTTGGTTTATTGTGATTAACTATTAAATTATGACCTTAAAATTCGATAATTTGTGATCAACAAATTTGAAAATATGTGACCAATGATAAATTGTGACATATAATGTTTTTTGATCTGTGACAAATGAAATAAATTGTGATGTATAAAAAAATTTATTTGCGACACCGAAATAGTCAGTGACCAATTAATTTAATAATATGTGACCAATAAATAAGTTGTAACATATAATTATGTACATGTGACCGTTAATTGTATAATTGTGAATTTATTATATTTAAATAATAATTATTTTTAATTAATTAACTAAATACTTGATTTTTGCATTTTTTAAACTTAATACCTGATTTTTGCAATTGTGAAACTTAATGTCTTATTTGTGAACTCTTCCCAATATAGATTCACGTATACATATAAAAATTGAATCCATATTCCATAGGCCATGTAAGATGATGGAAATGGAAGGTGATCAATCAATCAAAATCCTATAACAATATTTCAAGATGTTCCACAAATTCTTTCTCCCTTTATCAAGGCCAAGACCTACGGAAAAAAGGTTAGGAATTAATGTTTAAATGAAATGAAAGATTGGACACGTTGATAACTATTTCCCATAAAATTTGTCTTGGGAGTTTCTTTTTATTGCTTTTGACTATTTTGAATGATATATGAGAGATTAACGAAATCAGTGCATGTTAATTTTTTGAACGCTAATTTCAGTGAAGTGTAATTTAGATCATATTTTTCAATTCACCAAATTGATCAAATTCTATTTTTAATTGAGATTTATAATTTTTATTCACTTTTTAACACAATTTATGAACGCACAAAACGACATTATTAACGTCGCCAAAAATATGAGTACCAGAGAGGTTTGAACTTGAGTGATTGTTCATCGGACTTTTTCGAAAGCCTTTGCTTTTATCTATCGATTTCATAATGTCATTATACATCACTAATATGTGAAAGTGAGAAAACAGTCATAATTTACTTAACAAAAGCATAATGTGAATCGAACTATCTCGTCTATAAACTTAAAATGCTGATAAACAAATAAACATTTTCATTCATATTTTATAATCAATATCCTTTGTCATGTGAAAAACCATATTTATTTATTTATTTTAAATGCTTTTCATGTAGGGTTTCATAAATGGATAAAAGTGAAACGTGACGAAAGGTCAGTAAACTTTGAAACCCAAACCAAAGTCACATTAGAACAACATTTAGTGTTTTTACAAATCTCAATTGTAAGAGATTTTTTGATGTCAAGAGTAATTATTATTGAATTACCATGAGTTGTTTCATAAACTGCATAATAATTTTTTTTTTTAAATTTAAAATCATATTTATTATAATTTTCAATTCTATCCAATGGAATGTACCAAACATCCATCCTTTTCCACCAACAATTCTCTGAACCTGGCCCACCCTTTATTAGCAAGAAATTTGAGAAGGGTTCTAGACATTTCTTTAAGCTCCTCATCCAATCTTGGCTCTCCCACTTGGGCAGCTAGCCAGTCTTGGTGCTCAAACTGCCAAGAAACCCAAATTTACCCTATTAAAATGACCAATGTACATATAACATACCAATGTTCTAAAAAAAACGTAAAATGTGACTAGTTATGGATGCCAAATTTCAAGTTTTACGAGCCTAGACGAGATCTAAATGTAAAAATGCATTACTTATTTTTAAAACAATGCTACATACATATGCATGCGCGCAATTGAAAATAGAGCCAGGGGAATACCAAAACCTCGTCGAAAAGTAAGTTATGAGTGTGGTGTTTAAGTTTGCCTGCTTCCTCCAAACGTTGATAATGCTCTTCAATATCAGTGGACATCTCATTTTCTGATGGTAGAAGCACCTTACCAGATAAAACGCGTGCCACCCACTTAGCTTGGAATTCTATCATATGAAACACAACTACCTGTTTTTTCAAGGAATTTTTTAACTTAGTGAAAGATTACCTCCATATAGATAGAAAGTAAAATGTTAAAAAGGGAGGGAAATGTATGAAGGTAAAGTTTTAGAATGTTGAGTCCCAATATTTTCATTTAGTTACAGTTCGGTCCAATCCCTCCCGTTTAATTCGGATGGATGAAAGCATTAGGTTTGTGATATCGTTCATCCAAAAATGAAATCTAAAATTAGAAATTAGACCAAGGTACAAATAAGAGGTAACATTAAGGACTGTCGTGATTTAATTGATATTATGAAAACTAAATTAATATATTTTTAAAAAAATATCCGAGATTAATTTTTTAAAAGTACTTTGTTTGACTAAAAAAGCTATTAAAGAAAGTTGATCTAAAAGTTCTATATAAAGTAGAAGCAGAAGTAAAAGTAGAAAGCCTAACAAATTTAATTAACTCACCGTAAAAGATATTCCAATGAAAGCGAGGGTGGGAGCTAGCTTCGGGGGGAAAACATGCTTGTAAAGGGGTCCAACCCTGTTATCATCCATACTTACAATTCCATTTGTTTCCAGGAATGGAAAATCATAGTTATACCTGTAAAAATGTGATACTACTTTATTTTTAAAAAAATAAAAAATGGAAAAATATATGGATAATACCCTGTACAGTGGAGAATGATATCTGCATGGATAGAAGCACCATCTTGGAAAGCTACCTCTCCATTTTCATAAACACAATCAATCTGCAAAACAAACGAATGATCAAGGAAAGATATTTCCAACTTTTTATTGACTGATTGGTGCGCATTTTATCACGTTTTCTTACACTTTGGCTTGTTTTGGTTCATTTTGCTGCGTTTTGGTACATTTTGATGCGTTTTGGTGCGTAATTTGATATATTTTAGAACATTTTCGTACATTTTGGCGCATCTTGGTCCATTTCATGTCGTCTAAAAGATTAGTTTGTATTCTCTTACCAATTCGATTTTGATACGAGGTCTTGGACGCGAAAGTTTATAACCTTTGTTTGCTCTCTTTTGAGTTAAAGCACTAGTTGGTCCCTAAATTTTACACATTGCTCGCAAATGGCCACTCGAGTTCAAATTGTGAAGGGGAAATTGCAGCATAATAGGTTGTCGAGGAAACTTAATTACCTTTAGATGCTGCCAAATATTGTCAAAATAATCCAACTTTGTAACTTTAATTTCAGGGGATCTTGATGAAAGATGAACCTCTTTGGCCGCCATTGCAATTTCTTCGGATATATCATGTGCACTAGGTCCATCTCCGATCACAACCACAACCTACACACGCGAATAGGGTGAAGAATTCTTCACGCATTCAATGATTTTAACATCTATAGTTGAGAAAATTGTTAGAATGGGAGCTTACTTGATCTTGAAATGGCTCAGGAACACGATAGTTGTGGCTATGAATTTGTCTCCCAGGCCAATTTTTGATGCCTTTTAGATTTTAAATTAATCAAATTAGTGATTGGAAGGGAGCTAGTAACATCGACCCAATTGTTTAGCGGTCATATTTTCCGGGCATGTTAAAAGGTAAATTTCATATCGACCTTGAGTGTGTGTACCTGGAATATCGGCTATCCTTGGTTGAGTGTAGTGACCATTACACACTACAACAGCGTCAAATGCCTCTTCCAGGCTCAACTCACCCATTGTTGATCTAGACTCGACTATCCAATGATTATTGACTCGTTGAACTCGGACAACTTCTGTATTGATCCGTATCGATTCAACGAGTCCAAAATCCCTAGCAAACTCGTTCAAAAACTCGAGCACCTCTTCATGCCCGGGAAAAGTCCTCAGTTCACCATTTTTCCTAATTTCAAACGGATAATCTGAAAAATTCATAAGCTGTCTGGGCAAATTAGTGCGGAGAGAAGAGTAAAGACTTCCACGAACAATTTCTCTGTTGGGATCAAGGCCGAGTGGATCGGACTCGACTCGGGGATCGTAAACCCATGTTCCACCAAGCTGGTCTGATTTTTCGTAGACAACAACCTGGTGGCCTTCTCTTTTAAGCTCGCGGGCGGCAGCAAGCCCGGCGACACCAGCTCCGATCACCGCCACCGTAATAGATTTTTCCATTGAAACTTTGTTTATGCGGAAGCAGCATAAAGTTGACCTGGATTTGTTTGGAGGCAATTTATTATTGTTTGCTAGGAAGATGGTTAAATTTGATGAGTTGAAATATGTTGTCCTCAACTTGGTTGTACTATATGTATTTTTGACGGATCACTTGTCACATCTTATTAGTAAATGAAAAAACATCAAGCTAAACCCATTGACAAATACATGTCAAAAATGTATTGAAAGACAATCAACAGATAACAAAAGTAAGCTCCAATTTTATGTCATGTCTTGATATGGATTAAAATCAAAGTCAATAATTAATTTTAACTATACATTTCATCAAATTTATTAAAATTTATTAAAAATTTGATATAATCTACCCCAAACAAGGGCATAATTTGTTTGATCAACAAGAACATGTTTGGCTTAGCTTTTATTCAACTTATCTCCTTATAAATTTGGCGCAAAGCACATTGAAAAATAATCAGTCATCTCGCATTATTCTATTAAGATGTTTCTTTGAGACGACTATAAAATAATAAATAAAAACAACGAATTTAACGAGAAATTTGAATTTCTGAGCTCAAGAGTTAAGAATAACAAGTTCTTCATTACCAAAAATAGAATAAGATTTCATAAAGGAGTTATAAACAAAGGATAATATCTCATGTGCGTAATGAAACATGTCACCCATACCTTCAAAGGCCCACATTCTCCCTCACAATCAACAGCAACAATCTAGTATTCTCTTCTGTCTGAAGATTGTATAAAAACATAAACCATACAACGCAATATCTTTCAGTTGACTGAAAAGGGAATGGTAAATTACTGAGGCTTCAGAAGAATGATGACACGATGATGCCCAATCCGAGTTTCACTTACACGACCAAGGTGCCGAAGTACCTTGCAAATAAAATAACATCGCAGATTAGAGTCTGGAACCATGTGAGCGACATTAAAGGTATCGTGTGCAAAATTCAATTTGCCTTAGATATTAGCCATCTAGCAACATGGAACCTAGGTATTTTCTGATTTGTGATTTGTACTTTATCCAAATACTTCTTGAATCTGCATTCCCTCCATAAACCAATGGTTCATCTCTGACTAAGCTGGTCATATGCCTGATCTGGGGAAGTATGGATCACTATGTGTATTAACCTTGACCTAAAGTTTAATACCTCTTCAAGGCATTAGGGATAAGGTGTTAGTCTACAGAAAGGTTACACTTCCTAAGATAATTTGTCCCTTTTAGGAAAAGCCTAAGTGTACATTTGGTACACAACATATAGATCGGATTGAACAGTATACGAGCAAGATTTTAACTCCTTTTTCTCCCGTTACTACTACCCAATTATCCCTACCAAACATGCCATAAATGTCCTAACCCCCACTGTTGAGGCCTACATTATGCCCAATGTTGAGTTCTACACTCAAGTCCAAGAAAAAGAAAGAATTGAGCAAGGACTAGCAGTTTTGCTAAATCTGAAGAGTGTTTTCTTTTGACTTTTCCACATAACGATTTTTATGATCAAACAAATAAGATCCACTTACCGTTAGTGTTGCTTTCCCTGTATTGTCTAGTTTCAATGCAGGCCCTTTAATATCAGTTTCCAGAAAGAAATGTTTGCCCTTCACTGCATCATTCATGGAAATCTCCCGTAATTCCTGCACGTGTGACAGCATCTTCAGCCTCTTGTGTGCATGAATTATATTCATCCCATTGAAAATGGAGCAACACAAGGATCATACTAAGTTTTGGGGGAGGTCCTTAAATGAGACAACTAGTCACTAGTCATAGCTCCATTTGCAATAATGCATTTTAATTTTTAACAGAATAGCATCTTTCACCTGCTACCAATGTAAATAGATCCTATCGAGTTTCGAGAAATAAGCTCTCAAGAATTTATTTTCTTTGAACAATCACTCATTATTAACTGCTCAGGGAAATGAGTTGAGACCAACAGCAGTGAAGATACCTTGGACAAAACCTTGAGTTCTAAATCATTGAGTATTTTAAATTGAAAAAAAACAATATAAGTCCAACTTCTCTAAGGGCATGTTTGGCTGATAAGACTCAAACCTCTTTTTATCCACGTATTTCATGGGACCTACAAGTAGTGTCCACTTATCCAACACTCAATTTATATCTGTTTATAAGCACTTGGCAAACGTATGCTAAGATAAATTAACTTACCAGGGCTTTGTCCAACATATTCTCTGCCAGCTTCAACAAAAAAACACGCAGAAAGAAGAAAGAATTAGGATAAATGGGTTCTATCAATTTTCAAGGGAAAAGAGAGTGGCAAAGAATGAGGAACCTTCTTTCTCGGGGCCACGATAATCTGGGCATTTGCTTCAGCATATGTTGCCATGTCATTAATTGCTGCATTGACCTTATCCAGTGTAAGCCTTTGTTTCATATACCTACAGTTTGCTAACAGTTACTGATGAAATTGATGCATTGTGGTGCTTTGTTTAGTGTAGAAGGATATGAACTTTGGCACATACAAAATGCAATCCACTTACGATGGCAAAGCATTCAGTTCGTTGCTAGTGATGTACCACATTGGAGGGGAAGCACGACCTTTCTTCTCCTGGATTGAAAGAGCACATTTTAAACAATAATAGTTTCGTGTCAGAAAGCGCAATTCAAAATGTCTTAGAACTTAACTTTTATTATTTACTGCAAACTTGTTTCAGCCCTTCATCTCATTCCGGGGGAAAAGAGACAATCTTAATGATGGAGGTCTTCGCCTGCTCTTCCTTGATGCTAGAGTATGGGTATATGTGAGGCATTGCAGACTTGTATGCTTCTTTTGCTATGATAATTGCTTATGGCCACAGTGAAGCCCTACCAATCTATTAAATTGTATGAGATGTGCTGCATGAACCTGAATTTCTATGTTCAGTGGTGGGATTTAGTTTAGGCAGGTTCCTGTAATGTATTTGCATGTTCACTTCATATGACTAACTGGACACTTATTCCTCCTAGTCCCTCGTGGAAAATGACTAAAAGGACCAAGAGCTGGGCAACCAAAAACTGTCTTATATAGGAAGGCTTCAGTTTTCAGAATTCAAGTATATTAGCCTATCTTCATCATCCTTCAAAAAAATTATACAAGGACATTAAACGAAAATTTTTGCATTTTTCTTCTCTAGACAAGAGTCAATGATCGTCAATGTCTAGAACAAGGTGAATTGGGCATTTTCAACCTGAACTGTTGGGACGATGTTGTGCTTAGATACGCTTGGATATTTGGTAAACAAAAATGAACCTTTGATTAAATGGGTGAACACTTTTACAATTAGGGACAGAAGATTAGCACTGAAGGGAACTAATAAATATGAGGGATCCAGCAAATAGGCTCATCAAGACTGGCAATTCTGCATCTACTTTACCTGATAAGATCATTGGCATCTCATTGGGCCTTTATACAGGAATTCTTCTGTTATCTTGAGATAAAAATGATGTTGATGTTGGGGTGCCTCACTATTATTGGTATTGGGCTGCTGGAACTGGACTTTCGGGTGTGATAAATCGCATCTTATAAATGCGACTTTGCCTCTCTTAAATGATTGAGATGTGGCCCTACACGTGGCCACTCCTCAACTGTTGGATTTGAATAATTTTTGGTTGACTTTTAACTCCCAAAATGCGTTCATTCGAGGGTTGGCTTAGAGAGCGTTCTGTGTATTTTCTAGGGTTTGCTCTCTATTTTCTCTACTTCTTCTTCGTGATTCAATCTCTGCACTTCTGTGTGAAGGGTTCTTGATTGTATTTAGTGTACAAATTGAGAGATTGTAAGGAGTATAGTTTGTTGTAATATAGAGAGGCGAGAAAAAACCACAGTGAAGAAATACATTTGTACATATTCTTGGTTGATTCTAGTGAATCTCGAGCGTAATCTACTTTCTAGATGCTCAACGTGGTGATTATCCTATTGGCTGAACATCCGAGCTCAAGAGGCGAAAAATCCTTGTATTCTTGGCATTTTTATTTTCTGCGATTCATATTCTTGCAAACATTTTTGGTTAAAACTTGTTATCTTCACTGTTTTTAAACCAACAAATGTGGTTAGTGACATGGCCATGTTCCATAAGATTTCTGGAACATAATTTGTGGCGACATTATGACAGTAGAGATGCTGAGTCACCTAGATACTTCTTTACCCAGAGCGCATCAAGAAGATTGAGTTTAATGGATAGACTCGTCAACTTTCTTTTCCACTAAAAGTGCTTGGAAATTCATAAGATCTTCAGCATCGCTAGTCCTTGGTGAAATCTTGAATGATATAAACATAAATACTTTGATCCTTTTTCCATAGGCAAAAGGCAAAGGCAAAGGCGGAGCATAAAAAAATGTCAAAGCGCAACACAGGAAGATAAGCTAGATAATATGGGAAAGTTCTTTACCCGGGGTGCAGGCTCCTCAAGTTTCAAAGATTCAGTAACAACATCCCGCTTAGGCGTTTCTGGTTGCACACTGAAGAACATTATGATACAAGGGGAAAAAATGAAAGATTACTAACCAAAAAAAAAGATTAACGGCACGTAATTGCACATACTCTCCTACAGATAATAACAAAGTAATTTACCGTTTACTTGTATCCTGAATCACAGCGGTTGCTATTTCAGGCAAACAGGATGGTACACAGGCAGACATACTCTTCAATTTCGTTTGTTGCCGCAATGCTGCCTCTATTAACTTCTGTTGTTCGAAAAAAACATCTCTATCAGTCCTACGTACCCCTTACCTAATATTTTAGCAATATTTAAAGCACATATAGAATCCTAAAGCAACCTCATTCCTAAACAAATTAAGTATATAAACATCTTTACCTTTCCCCAATTATTAATTAAGTCAAAATTAAAGTTTTCGCCTGAAACGATGAATTTCTGACCCTAATCCTACCAGAGTAGGTACTATAAAGAGAGAACTTCTGCAAAACTATAAATTATTTCATTTATTTCAAGCGTTTCGCCCAAATTCCAACGTCAACTACAAAATTCAAATTAAGTAACCACCCACATCAAATAAATATACCGACACAATTTTTTTTTTTTGAAAAAAAAATTAAAAAAAATTGAAATACTTTAGCTTTTGGAATTGCTTGAGTTTCTTCTCGCAATCTATCTCGGATTTTTTGGACCTGGAGCTCCATTCCCTTCACTGCCGAGTCGATTTCCGATAAATCACTGATGCTGCTTGCTGGGTACACTGTTTAATTGAAAAATAACAATTATGATAAATGAACTTAAACATACAATCTAAATAATAACACTAATTAGTTTCTTAACTATTGCGAGCAATTACAAATTGCTGGAGCTCCGCTATTCGAGTGTTGAATGAGGAAATCAGAGAGTCTAGAGATGACCCTGCTTGTTTCACGTCCATCTCGCTCTCTCCGAAGAATACAGCCTGCTCTGCTGGTTAAATTTTGGAGAAAAATCACAAGTACGGCTCGGCACGCGTTTTATCCTTGGCGGGATAACCAATTTGAAAATCAAGATACCAAATTTTTCGCTGGAAGCTAAAAATCATATTTTCAGGTATGATTGATAATTGTTGATGAAATATATTATTAAAAATTTATAAAAAAATGTGAATTCTAAGTCATCATATATAGAAGCAGTGCAGCTAGAATTAAAGGTCGGTCTTTTCTTTTTTATTTTTATCATTGTCAAAACAAAAATTGTCGAGTTTTATCTGTATTAATTGTGACAACATATTTTGTGTACAAATAACATATCTCAACAAACAATGTGCGTTGATCAATTGATGTGTCCTAGTTCGGCTACATTCATTAATTATTTATAATATGTGAAATTCACAATTCGGCACTTATATTTAATTATTTATTTATTATTTAAGCCCTCGTTTGGTTCCATTATTTAAAATTTTAATAGTTGGAATAGTGTTTTTTTAAATAAAAAAAAATGTGTGGTTAAAAAAGAAGAAACAGTTTTTACGTGTAATATTATTTTATTAAAAACGTCTGATTGACAAGAAAAAAGAAAAAAAATTATAATTTTAATGATGGTCAAACATAGGTTAAATCATTTATAAACCACTTCAAGCGTGCTTTTAAGCTATTCGGTGCATTTAATTCAATTTAAAACTTATAAGGTAACGTTCGATAAGTTAGATTAAAGATTAAACAAGAGAGGTAATTATATTTATTTATTTATTGATTAAAATATTTTATATGCCCCCTTCAAATATGCTTTTAAGATTTTCGGTATGTTTAATTCAATTTAAAAGGTATGTTAATAAATTAGATTAAAGATTATTCTTATACAAATTCAAAATATGTTTTTTTTTTATATTCATATTTTTCTTTAACCTGCATTTTTCAGTTGTTTCCCGTGCTTTTCATCTTTATTATCAACATTTTTTAGCATTAGACCTCTCAACCTAAGCACTTCTTTCTATGTTAAATAAACAAAAATGACGAAATTACTTCATATTTAAGTAAACGAAAAAAGAGAGACAGCAATTAAACGACAAAATAAAGGAAAAATTACAGTAGAAGTCCTAAATATTTTCAAAATGAACAAATAGATCAAGAAATGATTAAAAGTAATGGAAAAAAATGAAAAAAAAAGTCATCTTCTCCAACCACTTTCATTCCCCAACCTCGTTCTTGAGAGTTGAGAAGGATTTAGGACTGGACTACAAACCGAGTTAATACGTAGAAAAAAAAATTACATATAAAAAAAAATTTTACAAGAAAAAAAACAAGGCGCAGACCGGACCAGGCTACAACTTGACCTAGTCCACCGTAAATATGTCTCTGCTTGAGAGGGACTATATTGAACTCAAAAATTAAATATATAGCTTCTGTTTGAGTCTCATTTTTTTTTAAAACTTATTTTTAACTACACATTTTTCATAATATAATTTTATACGTAAAACTAAAAAAAATTCAGATTTTCTAACCACACATTTTGAAAAAAAAAAAAAAATTACTATTAGAAAACACATTTTCCCAAAAAAGGGGTCCTAAACTGGGGCATAAGTGCGTCTTACAATAACCAACAAGGATGTTGTTGAGCACTTGTATTGGCGTGCCTGTAGTGAGAGGTTGTAATTAATTAAGTTCCCTTGTGGCCTCTATTTTTTTAGTTTTGCTACATGTACAATAGATTGACAATTTGATTGATATTATTTGAAGTGACATACATGATGATCATTGATTTTAATAATACTTATTCAAATCTCTAGTCAAATTTCTTACATAGGTGGTGTCAAACTTGGCCCTTGTTTGAGCCCCGTTTTCGGGGTTAATAGATTTTTAAATAGTGATTTTTTGAAAAATAATTATGTTTGAACAGGCTCAATGACAGGTCAAAATGGATAGACTAGCTTGGTAGCACCTGTTTGAGTGTTTTTTTTCAAACTGTTCAATCACGTGTCGACACGTATTCTCCCTATTTTTTAACATGTCATTGAGCCTATTTGTGTAGCATAATTATTTTTTAGAGGATGTGTGATTGAAAAGTAGGGAATTTTTTTGAATTTATATGCAAAATATTTTATTATATGAATGTATGATTGAAAATAAGTTTTGAAAAAATGGGGATCAAACAAGATTTTAATATACAAAAACAATGTACAAGTAGATTCATTCCTATTTTTACAAAACTCATTTTCACTTGATTTACAACTCTTATTAAATTCTTTCAATCACACATTTCATCAACTATTATTAAAGTTACTAAAATCAGAGTTTCATACGTATGGATAAAAGAGGAATTGAATCCCTCCATTTAAAAGTGTAGGCCGTCAAAGAGAGGACTAGGGCCAATATCACGAACATGTAAAAACCCTAAATAAAATTTAAGGGTTAGCTCCAACAACTTCTTGATTCTCCGACATTAATATAATTGCTTATTAATGCAACAAAAAAATAAATGAGCAGAACTACAGATGGAAGATTTTGTTCATCAAGTATTTTCTTAAGTATAATCCAGTTTACATTAATAAGGCATAACAAGGGCATCATATGTAAGAAACTTATGCTATATTTAGTATATATACTGTTCTACTGTGTAAAATTCTTACAGAAACTCAATCAAGACATGAACAGATTCTAGGGTTCCAAACACTTTCTTGATTGTAATCTGTCCTCAGGTTATCGTTTCTGAATTTTAAGATGCAAACAGAAATCCTCAAATATTCAGAGAGAACTTGAAGAAGTGAAAGAGCTCAATTGTTATGTGGAGGATGTGTTTTTGGTGGTAAATAATCCAAGTTAAACCCTGGTTCTTCCTCTCCCCGTTTCTTATGAGGCACCCTCCAAGGAACAGAAACCGCAGGCTCAGTTTGAACAGTATCCAGTACTTCTACTTTCTGTAGACTCTTTCTGTTAGGAGCTACAACTGACGTTGCAGGGCTCATCTTATCGTCGTCTATCTTCTCGTCACGGTTCTTGCTTTCGGGTTTTGTAGCTTCTGAAGCTTTACTGTCTGGTTGTATAGAAACCCTAACAAGACTCGACGTCTTATTGTTCTGCACAAAACGAGAAATTAGGATGGGTTTCTATGCACGGTATCACCAATGACATGTTAAGAATGGCACATTAATTGAACATACCTTGCTAGATGATTGGAATACTTCTACAGGCTCATTGTTGAACACCCCAAAGCTTCGAGCTCTACATCCATGGAAAGGAAAGAACAAAAGAAAAAGAACAAGAACAAGAGAGGATATAGTTGACATTTGAAGCAAGAAATATCTAATAAAATGCAACCAAAAGATGGGAAATTTGTTTGATTTACAATGGAAGATATTGGTATATTTATACTGATAATATATGATGCTGGTGTGGTATATATTCGTACCAGATAAACAAAGGGGTGAGCATTAAATGTGAAATTTGTAGGGGTTAAGGGTTTGCTTTGCAGAACATGCTAATGTATGGGTGATGAGAAGTAAGATGGAAAATATAGATATGGCTGGCCTCTTGTGTGTCTCTTTCAATTGGGACCCTAGACACAAAACCCTCATGGTGGAAAAAGAATTGCAGACGACACCCCTTTTGCTATTATCAAAGAGTACCGCACCAAAAGAGAGATTTTCCTTATCCTTAAAAAAAAAATAATAATAAATAAATAAATTTGAGTGATGTTATTTAACACAACTGATATTAAAACATCAGTTTAGGTGGCACTAATGTAACAATTTAATGAGAAATACATTTAAATTAGTAATTTAATTCCAAGTTTCATTGAATCTATCATATAGCCCATGCTAACCCAGCCCACTTCTTGTAAAAAAAATTCTTTTTTGTGTAAAACAATTTTTTATGTGTAAATTTTTATTTTTACCTATTAGCCCGTGTTAATAAAAATAAAAATTGGCAATCCTAGATCCACCCCTATATAGTACTAGTGGTGCTAGATATTATTATTCTAAAACTTTATATGGTTGAAGAAAATCCTCTAGAAAAGACGATAAACACAATATCTGACTCAAAAGATAAGATGATTAACATGGTATTTGATTCAAATAAGATAATTAACATGGTATGTGATTCAAACTTAACGTTAGTTTCAAGTCTCATTGTCACCTATTAATAAAAAATCGTGTACGTATCAAAAATGAAATAAGTTAGCACATGATGAGACGTGTTGAAAACAAGATTTGAGTATGTGTAGTCCAACTCTATCAATTTTTTTGTAAATGAATAAGTTAACACGATATCTAACTCAAATATTGATAAGTTTCAAATCTTGTCGTCCCTTGTTTATAAAAAAGTTGTATACGTCTCAGAGTTTTGATTGAGAGATGAATTAGGTTTACACACAATTTGACATGTTGAAAACAAGTTTTAAATGAGTATGGATAATTCAACTCTAACAACTTTTGTTACGTGAGATGATTTACCTAACTCATTAGTTTTAAGGTTTACTTTACTAATTTATAATAATAATAATAATAAATTGTGTATGTTTTAGCATTTGGATCATGTTAAAGCGAGATTTAAATTAGTATGTATAGTCCAACTCTAACAACTTCTTTAAAATGAGCTTGTAAAAATGTTATCCAACCTAAACTTAAGGTTAGCTTTAACGACCAATTTCTAAAAAGTTGTGTATATGTTAGCATTTTCATCGAGAAATTAAGTAGGTATGCACACGTTATGTGACGTGTTGAAAACAAGATCTATATAAATATNGAGAGAGAGAGAGAGATTAATATGCGTGGTCCAACTTTAACTGTTTAATTACATGATTAACACACAAACACGTGGATCCAACTCTAATAACTTCTTTTAAACGACATGATTTACACAAATTTAGAAAATTAAACGAGTGTGTGTGGTCCAACTCTAAGTACTTCTAAATGAAATACTATAGCAACTTCTTGTCTATATGTTTATATGCCAATCATCTCACTTTAAAGAAATTGTTAGAATTAGACTACATACTCATTAAAATATTACGTACATATATATAAAAGCTAAAAGAAAAAGAAGAACCATAAAGGAAGAGCCTCATGTCTTACATTTGTTTTCACCGAGGAACCCCATTAGTTGTCTTTGTATGTAAAGTTTTGTGTTTGATAGATTGTGTCTCCTAGATTTTATAGTTCTAGACCCCCACCCCAATGCTACATCGAAAATCTTACCTTCACTATTTTAAATATAACGATCAAAAGTCACAAACCTTTTTACGATGATAAAATGTATGTATGTTCCCTATATAATACTTATAAATGATAAATGATTTAAAATTTATCCAAACAAAGGCTAAGCTTTAATTTGAGCGTCGTCTTTAAGTATCTTGAATGTCATTTATCGAGCTTGCTCCTCTTCTCATACACTACGATAATTAGGTCGTCAACAGTTAGGCATATGACCTACATTATTGAAAAGTGCATTAATTATGTCATTATATGCAAGTATTGTGCACCATCCTACCTATAAGCGTGTGTATCGATTGTTTCGGGCTTTTTGGCCTAAGCAAGGGAAGAAGGCTACCTCGGACGCGGGACTTCGAAGGCCGCACGGATGGCCCGTGAAAGTTGGTATCAATTGACTATATTATCTATCGGACTAATTACAAATATTGTCACATATATATATTTTTTTTCAATATTGAACATACTCTTATTATAATCATTGATTGTAATATCTTTTGATCGACTATTATAGTTGAAAAATAGAGTAAGGCTATTCGATCCCATCTCTATACATCTAAATTACAAGCCAATAGTTGAATATTTTCCATTTTCTAATATAATTTTGTAGAATGAAACCACATGTACACATATTTTGAAAGAGGGAATGAGAGAGACAGAAGACATGTTTGCATGGCCTATTGTTCCTTGTAACTCATGCAAGGGACAGGGAGGGTGCCATAACCACCATTAACGGTCACAAATGCCACGTGGCATCAGCCCATGTTACCTAACTTGCCACGTGGATTGGCCACCAAAACTTGTCGTATTCATTTTGTGGTTATATTGGCCCAAAGAAAGTTAATTGTCCCAATAATCACTAAACTTATATTGATATCTTCGATTGTTTAATATACTTTAAGATGTTGAATTTTGACCACTAGAATCAATTTCGTTTCACTTCTGTAATGAAATAGTCAAACTGGCAGACAAATATCACAGTTGGCGTCCCATCAACTAGTAGAGTTTTGGCCACAAAGCTTCTCAAAGCAAAGCCAGAATGATATGGAAACATAGGGTTTTATATAATAACAATATTATTATTATTATTATTATTATTATTATTATTATTATTATTATTGTGTTATAGTGAGCAATCAAAGACGTCTTGCTTATGTGGACTGTACCTCTTCAATGATTGTGCATCTAATGGTGATGGGTGTCATCAGTGAAATTCATCTATTATGTCAGCTATTTCATTAGAAATGTGAAACGAAAGTAATTTCAATAAGTAATGTCTGAAGCTTTGAGAAATTTAGTGTCCAAAACTCGACATCTTAAAGTTTAGTAAACAATCTAATACCTCAATCTAAATTTAATTATTATTGAGACAATTAACTTGATCTAATATACTCTTTTTTTTTTTTTTGTTAAATATTATTTAGATGTTTAAGATTAAGCCCCTGTTTGAGTCATATTAAAATTTTTATTTTCATTCTTCTACTCATTTTCAATTACACATTCTTCAATAAAATAATATTTTTCATTACATCAATAACTTTTCTTTCTTTTTCAACAACACATTCTCCATCAATCTACTATTCAAAAAATTCTCATTCTTCAACTCATTTTCAACTATATATTCTTCAATAAAATAATAATTTCTATCGCATTAATAACTTTTCCTTCTTTTTCAACCACACATTCTTCATCAATTTACTATTTCAAAATACATTCTTCCAAAATAATGTGGCTCAAATACATCCTAAATTTTTATATTATAATAAGACCCATTTTAAATCAACTCCCGAATTTTCGATCAAATAAGTCAGGACGAGCTAATTTTCAAAACACCATGGAACAAATATGTAATCCAAACCATGGGTACCGAGGTGACAAGTGGGATTCGTGAAGACTTTGACAATCGACCAAACTCATGTGTCTTGTTAAAGTTGAGCATTCTTGGTTGCCTCGTTCACCCTTGTCCCCACGCCACCCAAATTTTTAGGCTGCTTAAATTATTAGTTTAATTAGTTAATTGTAATTGGGGAATTTTTACTTATTAAATTAATTACTGAATTTTATGTTTAGTTGAAGAAAGAATGTCGAACCAAGTTCATGCCAACATCTTGGTCATCATGAATAAAGGATGGTTGGGGATGAGAAGGGAACTCATGAATTTTTTTTGTACTTACACCGTACCAATCCTGGCCTCCTAGGCAAATAAGGATTATTTCATTCACTGGTTATTCACCACCGTGTAGATAGGATAAAAAAATTTCACTACTAAGAGAATGGTAAGATTAAAAAAAAAAATGGAGAAAAATATCATATACATTATTTCACTTATTATATGACAAAACATTGGAATCTAAGAATCAACGATTCAAACCACATGTCAACCCTTCATCTTCAACAATTGAATGACCAATAAACAAGCACTCTTAGAAAATCGAGAAGTGACTGTTAAATTGTTAAAAGAAAAATAACATTTTTATATAAACATGTAAAATTAAGAAACTACGTGGCTTATCAATTGTTGAACCGGTGCAGTCCGTTAAGCATGTATGCTTCTCTAACTATGTTCGGTTCAATTAGAAAAGTGAAATAAATTTTTAAATCAAAATCAACAATTCATTTTGTTAGGTTTGAGTTGTTTTATGTTATTGGCAAATTATGTGAACAAAAGGATTTAATTGTATAGGTTGTTAAAGTTCAAGGAGTAATGTGCAATTTGTTCAAAAGTTAGTGGGTCTAGGGTTTCGAGTTTGGAACAAGGAGGAAAATGAGTGGATTTTCGCTGGATTGTCACCAAGGGTTGGCTCTAGCTACAAAAGCAGTAACATCGCGTTGTCGCATCTCCTTCGCTCGAGCGACACGCTGTCACTCGACTGTCGCTGAGCCCTCGCTCGAGCGATAGTGCTGTCCGAAAAATTTTTATTTACTGATTTCAATGCTTTTTATCCGACCCGTTTGTTTCTTGACCTACATATATATATTAGAGCTCACATGGACGGATTTTTCCAAGGTTGACAATTGAGATAAACAGAGCACAGAATGAATCCATCATATCATGTCATTCAACCTTCAATTCTTGTGAGCGTTTTTGTGAGAAAAACATCAAGATCCAAATTCAAATACCAAAAACCTTTCTTCCTACATATCTGTCAGAAGTGCTGAATATCAAGAAAGTTGATAGGAGTTTCAGTCTGTGAAGAACAAGTTGTTCTTCGTGATCCACAGGAGATAGACGGTTCTACCAAGTTAGGGACTGCTGCAGGATAGCGGAGTTTTAGGAGAGCGTTGGTTATTGCAGCTGGAATTGGTGCAGGGGAGTACAGAATTCAGGAGAGCTGTTGAATTGCAGTCGGAGGTCAATTAGTAAGTGTCGTCATCTGGTCTGG
>CAIGRB010161261.1:10822-36674 GCA_903798255.1 Fraxinus quadrangulata
TTTTTTTTTTTTTTTTTTTTTTTTTTTTGTTAACCTTGAATTTGATATATCTTTCCATCATTTTTTGGTATATGGCAAGCTTAACCTGATAGTCATCTTGCTTTTCTCTAAAAGGTCTACCTTCACATTTATAACTTCTTCGTTTAGTTCTTCGTCATTGCCTATTCTTTGTGGCGAACATACATCGATTTTGACTGTCACCATGATTTACATTCTATAAGCTAGGAACAAAGGGGTTTCTCCAGTAGCAGTATACGTAGTAGTGGTATACGGCCATATAATTTGTAGCAATTCATTAGCCCATAACCCCTTCGCAGTGTCCACCTATTTTCTGAGAGGCTTTTCAACATCTTATCTATTGCCTCTACTTGTATGTTAGCCTAGGAATAATATGGAGTGGAAAAATGTCTATGGATCCAATTCATCGCACATCACTTTCAATTTTTTCACTTAGAATTGTGTTCCATTATCTGAGATTATAGAATTTGGTGTTCCAAATAGATAGATTATGTTTTTCCATATGAACTTGCAATAATGTTTAAGTGATATTTGCGAAGGTTTCTGCTCCTATCTACCCGGTACTGCCACAATTATGAATCTCATATTTGACTTTCCTGTGGGCAATAGTCCAGTGAAGTCAATGTCCTATTTTGTGAAAGGTTAGGGACCACTCCTAGTTACCAGTTCTTGTATGGGTTGTCGTGGTATAAATGCAAACCTTTGGCACTTTTCACACTTTCTCGCGAAGTTAATTGCATCCTTTCTCATATCAGACCAATAATAATATTGTTTTATGGCCTTTTGTGCTAGGAAGTGTCCTATAGTGCGGTTTCCACATATGCATGTATTTTCTTCATTCTATATGTTACCTCATCCTCATTTATGCATCTAAGTAGAGGAAATGTGTACCCTCACTTGATATGTCATCGCCTTCTAGCGTGTATTTTGTGGCTCTTATCTCCAACGTTTGTACTGCTTTTTGCCATTACAGAGTGTTTCACTTTTTATTTAAGTTATGATTTCTTGCATCCACGGGGGTTTTTCCTGTATCCTAAGGGTTTCTTCCTTGTTTTGACTAATTGATTATTCATGCAATAATTCTATGGGCGCTACCTTAAATAAATTTGTATTCTTTGTACTTATTAATTTTGACAATGCGTCTGCATATTTGTTTTCCTCTCTAGGGATTTGAGAGAGTGTTCAAATTTAATGAAGTGTTGTGATGACTTCGTAACTTTTGCAAGGTAAGCGGACATCATTTTATCCTTAACTTCAAATTTTCCATTTACTTGATTTATCGCTAATTGCGAACCATTTTTTACTTCTATACTTCGAGGCTACATTTCTTTCACTAGTCACAGGCCGACCAATAAGGCTTCATATTCATCCACATTATTAGTTGCGTTAAATGTGAACCTCATCATGCAGTTCAATTTATACCTTTCTAGGCCTGTTAGGATTACTTTTGCTCTAGAACTGGTACCCCCGACGATCCATCTAAGAATAATTTCCATGTTCTTAGTTTTGGTTCCTTCTCAAGACTAGGAATATCTGATAATTCTGCAATAAAAATCCGCTACTACATGTGCTTTAATTGTAGATCGCCCCTTATGTCTTATCTCAAATTCTCCCATTTCTAGTGCCCACTTCGTTAATCTTCTTGACACATCAGATTTTTGTAGTTCTTTTTTAAGTGGGAAGTTGGTTAGTACTTCAATACTATGGCTTTGGAAGTATGTCAACAATTTTTGTTAAGCCATGATTAAGGCCAGGCTAGCTTTTCCATATCTTGATATCTTACTTTTGTTCATTGTAAACCTTCGCTTACGTAGTAAATTGGTAATTGTTGTTGCCTTTCCTATTTTGCCAAGACAAAACTGATTGCCACTTTTGACACTGCTGGGTATAGCAATAATTTCTCCTCATTTATGGGTTTAGCTAATATCTGCACTTTTTCTAGGTTCTCTTTCAAAGCTTGGAATGCTTGTTCGCATTCATCTCCTTATTTGAACTTCTTTCCTCCTTTTAGCACTTGGAAGAAAAAGGAACATTTATCCATCGCTCATGATACGAATTTATTTAGAGCAACGACCATTCCTATTAAGCTATGTATCTATTTTGGCTTCATTGGGGACTGCATTTTAATAAGGGCTTGGATTTTTGTTGGGTTTGCTTCGATACCTTGCTGATTGACCATGCACCCGAAATTTTCCAAATTTGACTCGAAAGGCACATTTGAGCATATTGAGCTTCTAATGCAAACCCACATAGTAATAGTAGCTATAGAACTCACAACAAATTAGAACAAAACCAAGAAAGTCAAGAATCAATGTTTGAAAAGCTCGACCTAATAAATTATTGAACCAGAGAATCAAGATAATTGCTAACAATATCTTGACCACATGACTTATGTTGTAGAACGCCACAAGGATTTAAGTCTTGATAAATTCAAAATTAATTCAATGAAAAATGAGAAGACAACAATATGACTCGCAATAAGATCTCTCAAATTGTGTATTTTTACAATGAATGGAATAAGTCATATTTATAAGGAACCCATAAAAATTAAAAAAATATAGAATTAATATTCAAAATATCAAGAATTACCATAAAACTAGAATTGTAAATAAAATAAGATTCTTTCCAAAAATTGAAAAATTATGTACCAAACTTGTACTACACAGTCGCATAGTGTATGGGCATGCAGTCAAAATAGTTCACCCAAAAAGACCACTCTAATTCTCGGTATAAAGGTATGTGGTCGCAAGCTTAGGGTAACTATACGATTGCATAGTTACTTTTTCCAGCATTTTCGTCCTCTATTTGAACTAAGTTGATCCATCTTTTTTCTTCTTCCAAGCCCAACATGAAATTTGTTCATTTGTCAGTTGTGATCAATATTTCGTCCACCGTAACTTGAGCAACCAATCCCATAGCCTCCTTAACTTTCTTTGCTCGGGACCTCGTCATTGGTCCTTCCTCAACGACCAATGGATCCTTGCTCGTACTTGCCCTCGTATCCTAGCGCAAAGTAACATATTTTATATCCTTAGTAAAAATGTACCTATTTTTGTATCCATCATGAATCACCTTCTTATCATATTGTCATGGCCTCTCCAACAAAATATGTCCGACATGCATAGGAACTACATCACATATAACTTCATCACGATTCTTTCCAATTGAGAAACTCACCAACACTCACATATTCACCTTAAGCTCTCCACATTCATTCAATCATTACAATTTGTAAGGCATAGGATGTTTTAACACAATTAATCCCAATTTTTCAACAAGTGTAGTGCTAGCCACATACTACATACCTTGTTGTTGATGTGGCATCTCTTATGGAATATTTTCTCCCTTTGTTGCTTCAAATCATCCACTTTAATTTGAGCATTAAGTGCTCGCCGTGTAACCAATAGCTCCCCCACTGTAGGCATACTCCACTTTTTCCCCATAGCTAACATCTTCCAATTCCGGCATGTCATCATATTCACCCTCACTATCACTCACCACTTCCCCATTGTCACGCAAGATCATCGCCCCTTTTGTTTGAACATTGAGAAGTAACGTGTCCCGATCCCAAGCACCTAAAGCACTTGATATCCCGATTTTGAGGGGGTTGGGATTTTACATTAGGTGTAGGTTTGATATCAACTTCTTCTAGTCCCTTTGATAGCTCATTTTTACCTTTTAAAATAGTCACATCACCTTTATTGTTATCCTACTTTGGTTTCCAAGAAGAGTTAGAACCCGATGAATATCTAGTTTTCCCCTTACTCTTCAATTATCTCTCCACCTTCATAACTACATGTAGCATGTCTTCTAACTCCACATAATGTTGCAACTCTACCATATTAGCTATCTCCCTATTCAAACCATTCAAAAACTGGGCCATGGTTGCCTCCATATTTCCTCCACATTCGCTCTAATCATAACAATCTCCATCTCCTTATGATAATCCTCGACACTTCGAGATCATTGGTAGAGGCCTTGCAATTTTTGATGAAGCTCCCTACAATAATTACTAGGCTTGTACCTCTTCCTCATGATAGCCATCAATTCTTATGTTGTATTAATAGGCTTCTCACGATTTATCCTCCTAGATGTTAAGACTTGATCCCACCAAATGCATAATTGGTAAATTCAAGTATCGCAATATTTACCTTCTTTTTCTTAGAGTAGTTGTGAAAATCAAATATCAATTCCACTTTCTTTTCCCACTCCAAGTATGCTTTTGAATCACTCCTTCCTTTGAATGAATGAATTGCCATTTTGATATTGCCCATACTTCTATCAACACCATCTCCAACAAGATCTCTACTCCCTCCTTTCATGCATAACTCTTCTACCCCTCATTCTTCCTAATTCGAAATCCACCATACATCCTCATTAATGTCACTATCCGCTTCACATTCACAAACAAAATTCGCTCTCTGAACTACATTGCCTTCTTGTGTTAAGAACTTATCTAGGTTGTTCCGTACGCAAATTAGCAAGCAACGTGTCTTGCCTCTCCATCCACGCCTCTTGCATGTCCAATCTATCTCCTATATTACCAAACAACCTTTCAAATTATCGTATTACCTCCTCAGTCATGATGACATGACTATTCTTCCCGTTTGAAGTAGAATTGTCCTTGTCAGACATCATCAATCTAGTTTAATATTTGTCTCACGTGTGTACACTTGTGTATCACTCAATTTGATTTTTTTCCTATATTAGTCTCACCACTCTACATTTTTCCACTCAGTGCTTTCTTGCAAGTACTTCAAAGAATTAATTTGATCTCCATCAAAATTTAACCCACGTGGAGTCCAAACAAAGAATTGAGTAAGGAAAGTGATCTATAATGATTCAAGAAGGTAGGGATTTGAATTTTGAATGAAATGCTACAAATAAATTCAAGAAAGTATTTCTTGAATTCAAATTGAACACTTTTGAATTTGGAAATTTTTTGATAGAAAATAATGAAATTATATGTTGCTAGCAATTTTTCGAATTTTTTTTTTTTTTTTTGCTCGAAAATTCAACTACATACCAATAAAAGAAACAAAAACTGATTTGGATGCTAGATTAGTACCAAACAAGTTTTGATTTTTTTTTTTTTTGATATTTTATGGATTGGAGACAAAAAAAATTAATAACATGAAGAACACGAAGAATAAAAAACAAAAGATTCAAACAAAAAGTAAAAAGACAAAGGTTATAACCTTAATTTTTAGAGCCTTGCTCTGATACCAAATGATGGGAATCCACATAATAATAGTAGCTACGGAACTTAAGACAAATTAGAATAAACACAAGAAAGCTAAGAATCAACGTTTGAAAAATTCGACCCAATAAATTATTGAACCAAGGAACCAAGACATTTGCTAACAATATCTTGAACCCGTGATCACAAAACTTATAAACTTTACTTATATTGTAGAACACCACAAGAATTTAATTCTTGAATTAAAAATTAATTCAAGGAAAAATTGCAGCCAAGGTATCAAACATATCACTTAGTTGCAGACTTTGCCCAAACCTTTCATTTGTACTACCCACGGTACCAAATCTATAAAAAAATTGCAGCTCCAGTCTAGATTGATGATTTCTATTTGTTTGACCACCAAAATTGTTAGTTGACCCTAGAAATCTAAAAAAAATAATTTTCACCAAATAGACAAGGGCAATTTGGGCATTACCGACTTTCCCTTTCTATTATTGCACTTCACTATTCATTTTTCCTCCATTTTCATCACTGTTAAAATCCTGGACATCCTTGGCCCCTCTGACAGTGAAAAACTAGGGCAAAACCTAACAGATTCAAAATAATTCATGGTCTCATTGCCTTTACCAAAATATATACACCTCCATTCGACAAAACCACCACCGAGTCAAACGATTGGTAAACTGGCTCAACAGCTGATGCATTGAGGTAACTATCATTTTTCCCTTCTTCGCTAATGACCCCAACATCATCGTCAGTCAAAATGCCATCGTGGAATCCAATCCATTGTCGGCTCGTCACGGATTAACAAACTAGGGTTTATTAGCTTTTCATGTGCTATTACTTTCTTTCTTTCATCACCTGAAATTCCTCGAATAAAACTGTTCCCAATAATTGTATCCTTACATTTAGCCAAACCCAGTTCGCAAATCACAGATTCCGCGATGGAAATTTTCTCATTTCTATAGAGAGAAACCGGTAGCCTTAACACAGAGCAGAAAATAAGGGTGTCACAAACTGTTAAGTGCGGGTACAAAACATCGTCTTGAGTGACAAACCCAATTCTTTTCACGGTCGATTTGCTTAATTTCTTGTTGTTGCCAATGATTGAACTGATGAGGCCGTGTCCATGGTAGAGCCGATCGATGAGGGCATTAAGGAGCGTTGTTTTTTCACTGCCTAGGATGGCTAGGATTTTAACAGTGATGAAAATGGAGGGAAAATGAACAGTAGAGTGCAATAATGGAAAGGGAAAGTGTGTAATGCCCAAATTGCCCTTGTCTATTTGATGAAAATTATTAATTTTTTTTATTTATGGGTCAACTAACAATTTTGGTGGTCAAACAGATGGAAACTGTCAATCTAGACTGGAGTTGCGATTTTTTTAAATGTTTGGTACTGTGTGTGGCAAAATTGAACGGTTTGGGCAAAGTCTGCAATTAAATGAAAGATTTGATACCATTGCTACAATTTTTCCTTAATTCAATGAAGAACGAGAATAAAGCAATATGACTCGCAATAATATCTCTCAATTTATGCTTTTTTACAATAAATGGAATGAGTCCAATTTATAAGAAACCCATAAAACCTACTTAAAATGGAATTAATATTTAAAATATCAAGAATTGCTATAAAACTAGAGTTGTAAATAAGTTAAGATTCCTTCCAAAAATTGAAAAATTGTGTGCCGAACTTGTACTGTGCAACAGTATAGTGTATGAGCATGCGGTCACATAGTTTACCCAAAACGACCACTCTAATTCTCGGTATAGAGGCATGCGGTCGCATACCTAGGGTGGTCGCATAGTTACTCTTTCCAACTTTCTCGTCCGCTACTTAAACCAAGTTGATCCATCTTGTTTCTTTTTTTAAACCCAACATAAAACTTGTACATTTGTTTGTTGTGATCAATGTTTCGTCCACCGTAACTTGAGCAAGCAATCCTATGGCCTCCTTAACCTTCTTTGCCTGCGACCTCGTCATTTGTCCTTCCTCAACGACCAATGGATTCTTACATGAACTTGTCCTCGTATCTTGGATCACATCAGCTTCATTCTATATTTTCATAATACATTGAAGTTCTCCTCAAAATATTTTAAGTGGCTTTCAGCTCGAAGGCTTTTGATGAGCATATTGTCGATGTACACTTTCATCATTTTTCCTAACTAGTTCACACACATTTTGTTTACCAGCTTTTGATAAGTGGGCCCTAAAGTTTTTAACCCGAATGGTATCACCTTATAACAATATAATCTTCGATTTGTTCCTTAGCTGGCCTGTACATAGAGATTTGTTTATATCTCGAATAAGCATCCATAAATTTTAACAATGTATGTCCTAAAGTTGCATCCATCAGCTAATCAATTCTGGAAAGCAAAAAAAATATCTTTAGATCAAGCTTTATTTATGACCATGGAATTTTGGCACATTCGTTGTTTTCCTTGCTCTTTGGTACTAGTAAGGGGTTACATACCCAAATGGGGCACTGAGCTTTGCTGACAAAGCCATTTTCTAACAACCTATCTACCTTGTTTTTTTAGTGCATCTTACTTTTCTACACTTATTGCTCACCTTGTTTGCATTTTGGATTTTATTTTGGGTTCAATTTTCAAGACTTGACATGCCACCTCAACGTGCTTTCAGACAAACACTTCATGATTTGCTATCAGGAAGTTTTCTAGCAAACCTTTAATAGGTTCACTTAAATCTTTACCGATTTTCATAGCCTTGTTTATGTTCTTAGAACTAATAGAAAAACATTTCAATTCTTCAACTACAGCTACTTCAGACAAGTAATCGATTAAGTGAGGGTCAATTAAGTCATCGATTTCGAGTTTATTTCTGAGCTTACTCATTTCGACAACAACGATTATAATCCTTTTCGGGGTTCTTTCGGCTTCCTTTCTACATTATTTTATGATCCTGCATGGGATTCCCTGATTTTGTTTTTAAGGACATTTCTCCCTTATTCGTAGAAAATCTCTCATACTTTTGATAGAGGGAAATAATTATGTTCGCCTGTTTCATGGTAGGCTGCCTAAAGATTTTATCATATGCGAATTTTTTCTTTAAGATGTTGAAATCCATATATCTCTAATATCCCAAGGCTCCTTTCATATTCTCTAATATTACGTGAATTATTTGGTCATTTTCATCATTCATCAGAGTACTTGAGTCATGAGAAGAAAAAAAAATTCAATAATCTTAAGCACTATATATCGGATGATCTGTTTCTCTATAGATACCCCCAAATCAGAAATTCGATGTTGTGTATCGAAAGAAGAGCAGAATCACTTGTTGGAACATTGTCACTCTTTACCATACAAAAGTCACTTTGTAGCAACCAAGACAAAGAGTCCTACAATTAGGTTTTTATTAGCCTACGTTGTTCAAGGATGCTTATGTTTTGGTGAAGAGATGTGATAAATACTAGAGGACGGGAAATATCTCAAGGAAAAACGATATGCCATTGAACAACATTTTAGAAGGGAATTAATCGATGTTTGGGACATTGATTTCATGGGACCATTTCTTTCTTCATATAGTCAGCAGTACATTTTGGTGGCAGTGGAACATTGACTTCATGGGACCATTTCCTTCTTTATATAGTCAGTAGTACATTTTGGAGGCAGTGGATTACTTGTGACTCAATTCCTAAGAAAGAAAATCTTCTCAAAGTATGGCACCCACAGGTAATCATTAGTGATGGTGGAAAACATTTTTGCAACCGCAAATTCTCAACATTGTTGGCTAAGTATGGAGTTAAGCATCGTGTTTCGACTCCCTATTGTTCTGTGAAAATATCGTTCAAATAAAAACTAAAGCAAGTGTATAGTTCGTTAATAAGTAATAAAGTGGATTTTTTTTAGTCCGAGTATCCTCCCACGAAAATTGATTAGTTCAATTTCTATTATCGCTACTTTAACCTAAACAGTAAAATTGAACTGTTGTGGTAATGAAATTGTAACTAAATTAATCTAATTATGCAATGATGAATGATTAAACTAAATTGAATGCAAATAGGGTTGAATGTAATTTGAAGTTTTCAAACGTATGATAAATGTACTAGGATCATGAATCCCTAAGTAATAATCTTTTCAAACCTAGTTTTACACTTTGACATACGATTAAAATATTGACAAATCAATGCTTCTAAATTATTTAACAGTCTCTCTCAAGTAAGGTCAAACATATTTTCATATATAACCCGACTATATCGCTATGCCGTATGCGAATATACAAGAGTGCATGAGTTTTTGTGAACACTTAAAGATTTGTATAGGGCATAACGGTATATTTATATCCCCTATAGGACCCTATGATGATTTATACCCTGTCGAACCTATTTCCCTTCTTTCAAATGCATGAAATAGATCACCACAATCACACAATTACCGTGCACAATAATCGTAGAGAAAATAAATCCATATAAATCATTCAAAAAGTCAAAATGTGTGTAAAACCCTTATCATCCTTCTTCCCATGTTCTGGGTGGCTCAAAGGTTAAAATAATGTTCCCCAATTTTGTTTCCATAAGAATTTCACACGTATAAGGAAACCAAATTTTTTCCGTCGAAGTTGAACTATGCGACCGTATAGAACAAAATGTAAGGCCTTGGAATTTTCTGAAGCAACCTATGCAACCGCATAGGTATTAATACTATGCGACTGCATAGTATTAAGAAACTTCCATAACTTTGCGTTTTGATCCTCGAACTCTATTTTGCATTTTTCAACCTCTTTTCCTACTTCTTCTTCTTCTTCCAATGTTTCATTCAGTTGCTCAATTTGTCTTCGACATCTACACATCTTCAATTCCTCTTCCAGGTCATATTTCGATTATTTACATTTCGATTCCTAAACTTCGATTTTCTTTTATTTTAGTCCTTTTTTTTCCTTGTTTCTCCTAATTTCCGCCACATACATCCATGTTGTCTTAAAAACACAAATTACATATAATTAAGCTGTATTCCAACATATTTATCAATAATTTTTCATGTTTGTGGCCCAAAATAAATGTGTAAAACGTACTTATCAACTCTTCCAAATTTGAACTATTGTTTGTCATCGAACAAAACTGTAACTTAATTCCACATAACATAGTTTAACAACCTGCCGTGTCTTAGGATTGGAATTTAGAAATTAAAAAAATGAACAACTTCAACAGTGTAAAAATCAAATCAATCTCCATGGGTTATATTCATAACTTGACGTGTGTGTGTGTAAACTCATGTAAACATATCAAACTCATGATTGACTCCACACCTGACCCGTAGTAGTCAAATATTTTCTTACTTCGCTCGAGAGATGTACACACCTCCAAACTTATTCTTTTCACTCAATTTTCTTGGGGTGCATTCTAAGTTGAACTTATTCAATTCTATTTCTTATCCTCTTTTAGTTTGGACAGATCGTACTATTACAAGTTCACACTTCAACAAGTCGGGGTTCTCCTATATTTTTTATTATTTCAACCTTTAAGACTAGATTAAGTTACTTATCTCTCATCAAGAGTATAGTTTTATCAACCAAATGTCTTGGGGCTTAATCACATAATTTTTTTTTCTTTTTTTTTTCAAAACTATTATTGTTTTTCTTGCTCTCTCTTTTTTCCTTTCAAACAAACATCTTCTCATTTGTTTTCTACATAACTCATATATCGAGCTTTAGGCCGATATCTCCCAAATCAGATGACCCTAGGGCACCAGATTTTAAACTACCCTTACACGCTTAATCATACAAGCTCCATAAAATGCTTTTGTTCACAGAGAGATTAGTACAATGCCCTTAGACATTCAGTTTCTAAAACTAACCCCTAACTTAAGACTTTTGCCTCGTCTTCATCTCATTCATTTTAGACAATCCACATAAGATAATATCATGCATGAAATTCCCACTTATCTCAATGTTTCCCTGTAAAGCTCAACAATCTCCAAACTACTCTATAATTGGATTATGGAGTATTATAATAGAGGTTATTCGTGTTTACTTACTATGTTCAACTATTCTCTACGTAATGAACCTAATCACCAACCAAATATGTCAAACACGAGTATCATGCATAAGAATGTCAAGTTTCACATAAACAAGCTTTGCCTAATTCAATAGTGCACTATTTTCATTATTCATAGTTCATACTTAGTTCAATATTCAACATCATAGTCGGCAGGAATATCAAATCCACACAAGCACACAAAACTATTATTATAATTTAATACTAGGAAATAAATGAATAAAAAATATAAAAAAAATTTGCAGTAAAATGATGAATGGCACCCTCATACTTATGTAAAACATTGTCCTCAATGTGTAAATAATGACAAAATGAAAAATGAAAAAGCACATAAAGATAAGAACAATTTCACAATAATATAAATAAAATGGAGCTCAGAATACTCCCCTAATCAGTATGGAGGTGGTGAATTGAAACTAGAACCAGATGCACTATCAGCTAAGGGTAGAGGGAATCGTGCAAGCATCTATCCCATCAACTCTGACTACTATGCTAGCACGGCCTGCATGCCATGAATGAGTAGATGCTGTACCCAAACCTCAAACTCAATGTTGCCCAAGTGATCCCATGTCTCATCGGCTCGCAGCTAAATACCGTCTACTCGACCTACATACGTGTTTAATCTATCCATTCAAGGTCGGACTCCTTACTGGCAGTAAAGACGAAGTTTCGAGTGGTCAACATGTCACTCCGCACTGCCTAAATATTCGTACCCATGGTGCCCATAGCCTGTTGAGGACTCTCAATATCTCGGCTAGAACCGACCATAGTGGCGAAAATCTGTCTCAGAAACTGTGTATCAACATCCATTGGTGCCAGTGGTGGTGCCTCAAGCATCACAACATCATTAGCCCCCTAACCTTACGTAGCCTGCTGCTATCTCAGTCACTCCTTCTCATGTTTCTCTCTATGTTTTTCCCTAGCTCTATCCCAAGGCTCCAAGGTAGTCCATTTAATGAAAAGGCTAGGTCTCTCAGGATTGTAATGTATGCATCTTGTAGATCCCACTAATCATCCTTGGAAAGATCTAAGAACTGTGAAGATCTTCACAGACACCTTAAGAATAAATCTAATTATAAATGAATGTGGCTAAGTCAATCTTCTGTCCTTTCACTAAGTGATAGATAAAATCGGCTTTAGGATCGATTAATGTGGTCCAATGTAAGGTTGGCTCAACGTTGTGGCAAATAAACAGCCATAGAATGGCTATGGATGGTGTAAGCTCAATCTGATGCCACTCTAGAGTTTGTAACGACCTCGCATCCTCAAGCCCAAGTAAAACTCCCCAACTGTGTTCCAATGGAAATCTCTAGAAATAGGAACAATGGTATCCCAAGTTAATTTGATAGTAGTCCTGTATTACCTCGAGTGTAAACATTATCCATTTGTCCCTCATCTATGCCTGGTGTGGATGTTCGGACCCAGAAGTGTCGATATTATTGTTGAAGTTGGCATAGAATTCACGAACTAGTCCCTCATACATCGGATGTGATCTTTCGATCACTTTGTCTCAACCGCAGTTCTGTACTAAAGTGACGATCTCAAATTCAAGAAAATCCACCAATTTAACCGAATCATTCTAGGAGCAGTGCCCATTGGCTAATAATATATGAGTATCACATGATAGCCTCTTGATTCAAAAATCTTCGTATTCCCCCTTCAGGTCCCCCAGTTTATGCAGTACCCGAAGTATAGGCTACTTTTTCTTTTCCTTTGGTCGTTCGCTTAGGAGGCACTTTACAAACACAAAGAAAATTGAACATGCAAGTCATTTGTCATGCATAAAATAGATGCTACGGTACTTGAAGATAAAACGGAAACTTGAGTACCAAATTCTCTAAACTTTTGTCAAAAGCATGCATGATTCTTGCTTAATCCAACAATTTCGTGTAATTGACCAAACAGAGCATAAAACAATGTAACAATGCCATGCTCAACTAAATATGTAGTGAAATATGTGTAGTATATAACAAAAATGCTAAATGTAGTCAACAAACCCAATATCAGTTCAATCAATGAAAAATTTGCATTTAAAACCATGTTCGACCAAGCAAGTTCGCCTCCGGACACCGTCGAGAAAAGTCAAATTTTTCCCTAGCAATCTCTGGCATATGAAAGAAGATATATTATCCTCGCACATGTTCAAATTTGGGGTCAAAATACCATCGTTTGGATTGAAAACTGAGTTATGAAGTGAGAAACGTGAAGTAACATGTGCCTAGCCATGTCATGCCTATGTGTGTCACTTTATTTTTTTTTATTTTGTTCCCAAATGCATTTATCAATGAACTTCAACACAAAATCAATCCAAAGTGCATAGCAATCATGTAAAATTCAAAAATAATCACAATTCCACACAATTTTCCATTTAGGCAATTTATCAAACACGTTGAAGGCATTCTAGTTTTCCATGGAAGTTCCACGATATGTGTACGAATCAAACCATGAACAATCACAAACCCATCATCTACCTAATGTCCTTACTCCATCTCAACATTCAATTTCATCCCCAAACAACAATGGGAAACTTGCATAGAAAGGGGCAAAAATAAAGAACATACCTTGATGTCGGCTTTGATATTGAAGAATAATGGAGATAAGGTGAGTGTGAGTGTGAGTGTGAGTGTGAGTGTTGTGTTTTATATGAGAGTTGTTTGAGTGGTGGTGTGTGTCGTGTCCACGTGCATGTGCATGTGTTGACGTGTGTGTGAGTGAATGGATGGTGCGAGTGAGTGAGTGAATGGGACGGTGCGCGTGAGGTTTTAAAATAAAACATGTTGTAAGTTGCTCTATGCGACCGCATAGAGCAACACCTTGCGGTCGCATAGAACAACTTGTTGGTGCCAAATTAGGCCCTGATGTGTTGTTCGCGACTACATTCTTGGTAGTGCTATGCGGTCACATAGACTACCAGGAATGAGGTCTTTGGCTTGTTTAAAAAAATTACTTTCAATCGGTTGAGATCCCCGGTGCCTCGAGATTCTTGCTATACAAGTTCAAATTGATGTAATGAGTATATGCATCATGGGAAAATTTTTAAAACCTAATCAACTTTTCGAAAACTCGTTTTTGGTCAAGTTTTTCTAAAATCTTGGTTTTTCATTCACAATGCAACTCGACTATCCATGTGACACCCTAAACTTAAGTTTCGAGTGTCACATACGAACCATAATAACTTCTGCCTTCATTACATGAAAAGACTCTTAAATAAAATGTAATGCATACTAGAATTCATCATCAGACCATTGCACAATCTTATTTATGACCGACGCCCAAGGTTCTAGAACAGTTTCATATAACTTCTGTATCTTACCAAGGTTCTAGAACAGTTTCATATAACCTCTATATCTTCACTTTATCCTTTATGCCATGGTGTATCTCCCACAATATCTCAATAATGCAGTCTAGCAGATCAAGATGTTGCTCAAAGCTATGCAGCGAATGCATACAATAATTATAATACAATGACAATAACATGTGCAGCTTCTGCGCCAAACCACAAACTTCTGTCTTTGTGGGGTTCTTATCATTCGTGCCATAACTAGGACAACAAATTGATTATGTTACTCTACTAGAACTATGCTCTAACAAGTAATTACATATAAGTGTTAATGACTTCATCATCTCAGTCATGACTTGATTCAAAATATTCCTATATCCAACAAAATATATTTCAGTTCATTGCATAAGAAAACTCATAAACTTTGAAAAAGATTTTTACCTTAATCGCTGGTTGAAGGTCAGTTGCTAGCTTGCTCGATGATGACGGATAGTAACTTTCTTAAAATATTTTTTTTTTTTTGCAAAATCAATAATATATAAAGTTCATACTAAATTTATTATCTAAAAAAAAAGTCTACAGAAAAGTATAACCGCTCTGATACTTATTATTGGCAATTACTAATAATTTTGGCCATATAAAATGTTGAAAAGTTAAATTATTATTAAAAATAATTAAAAGAGCAAACTAAACGAGCACAAAACTTCGGAGTATTACAATCCAACGCCTCCAAAACTTGCCAAGACACATTTTAAAACTAGTTTAAACCATTCATACTCTTATTGACCTATAGGGATAATGAATGACCTAATATTACTAAAAATTTAAAATAACATGAAAAATTCTTAATCTAATACATAAAGCAAAATAAGTAAGAGGGAAGAAACGTTGGATTGCCTCCCAACAAGCGCTTGTTTATAGTCCATAGCTCGACTGTATAGCGATTGATTCACTCCGATGTTTGCAGATGAGCGGTGGTCTTTTCTTTTGAGAATTCACCACTCCAGTAAAGTTTCAGCCACTGTCCATTGACCTTAAACGTTCCCTTGCTATCATGAGTGATCTCTATGGCCCCATACGGAACTATTTTGGTAATTGTGTATGGATCTGACCATTTTGATCTCAACTTTCATGGAAAAAGCCTGGGTCTAGAATTGTATAATAGGACTTGTTGGCCAACCTCAAACTTTCTTATTTGAATATACATGTCGTGCCACTTTATAGTTCGCTCCTTGTAAAATTTTGCATTCTCATAAGCTTCCAGTCAAAATTCATCCATTTCATTCAAGTGAAGTAATCTCTTTTTCACCAGCTGCTTTCAAATTAAAATTTAAGTTTTTGAACGCCCAGTAAGCTCAGTGTTCCAATTCAACTAGCAAATGGAACGATTTTCCAAAAACTAAGCGGTACGAAGACATGCCTATAGGTGTCTTGAATGTTGTTCTGTAAGCCGACAACACGTTGTCTAGTCTCTTAGACCAATCTTATTGTGAAGAACTCACCGCCACCTCAAGTATCCGCTTTAATTCTCGATTTAAGATTTCAACGTGCATGCAGGTTTGAGGGTGATAAAGGGTTGCTATACGGTGCCGGATCTGATATTTACCCAATAAGGATTCAAATTGTCGATTACAAAAGTGTTTGCCCCCATCACTTATGTTAGCTCTCGGTGTGTCATAATGGCGAAAATGTACCTCTTTAGAAACCTAATCACCACCTTAGCATTGTTAGTGGCAATGCTACTGCTTCTACTCATTTTGAAACATAATCAACAGCAACTAAGATGTACCGATTGGAGAACGACGGAGGGAATGGTCCCATAAATTCTATTCCCCATACATCAAAAAGCTCTACCTCTAAAATGCTATTTAATGGTATCTTGTTTCTTCTAGATAACTCATGCGCTGACATCTGTCACACATTTTCACAAACTCAAAAGCATCATGAAAATGTGAAGGCCAATAGAATCTAGATTGTAAAATCTTAGCAGCCGTCTTGGATGCCCCCAAAGTGTCATGCATAAGGAAATGAATGACACTACTCCAGTATTCGAGATACTTCATCTTCAGGAACACATCACAGTATAATTTGATTTTTCCTCACCTGTAGAGAATGTGATCCTCCCAAAAATAATATTTCAAATCGGAAAAGAATTTCTTTCGTTGATGACTTGAATAATTCGATGGACCGATAGAATCGGCCAAATAGTTACTATATCCACATACACCAAGGCGTATCTTCCACACTAAATATTTGCTCATCTGCAAAAATCTCATTGATCTCTACTGACTCCTTCTGCTCTCTGGGTTCAAGTCGAGATAAGTGATCGGCTACCACGTTTTCATTGCCCTTCTTGTCCCTAATCTCTAAATCAAACTCTTGCAGAAATAATACCCATCGGATGATAGTTAATATCCTTCTTTGTCATCAAATATTTTAAAGCGGTGTGATCAGTGTAGACTATGATCTTTGATCCAACAAGATATAATCGAAATTTATCATATGCGTAGACCACAGCTAGAAGCTCTTTCTCAATGGTGGCATAGTTAATCTACGCGTCGTTCAAGATTCTGTTGACATAGTAGATCATATTAAATATTTTGTTCTTTCACTATCCCAGTACAACCCCTACGACATAGTCACTCGTATCACACATTAATTCAAATGGAAAAGTCCAATCCGTTGCAATCATAATTGGTGTAGGCGACAGTAATTTCTCAATAATCTGAATTTTTAGTTTTGTCCACCTCCATCTCGTTAGCTAAATGCAACGTCCCAATACAATGCCCTCATGCACCATAAAGTGGCATTTTTCCCAGTTCAATACCAAATTGGTCTCCTTGCATCATTGTAATACCAAACTTAAATGCTCCAAACATTCATTAAATGATGATTGAAACACCGAGAAGTCATCCATGAAGATTTTTATGAATTTCTCCACCATGTTAGAGAAGATTGCCATCATGCAACGTTGAAAGGTAGCAGGAGCATTGCACAAACCGAAAGGCATCCTATGATAAGCAAATGTACCATAGGGGCAAGTAAAAGTGGTCTTCTCCTAACCATCGAATGTTACTGGGATCTGCTTATAACCAGAGTATCCGTCAAGGAAGCAGTAGTATGAGTGTCCTGCTAGTCTTTCCAACATCTAATCGATAAATCGAAGGGAAAAGTGATCATTTCGAGTAGCAGCGTTGAGTTCACGATAATCAATGCAAACTCTCCATCCCGTAACAGTCCTGGTAGGAATTAATTCATTTTTTTCATTCGCACCACTATAATACCACCCTTCTTTGGCACGACCTGAACAAGGTGATCCATGCACAATCTGATATTTGATAGATGATACCTACATCCAAGAGCTTCAACTCCTCTGTTCTGACTACCTCTTTCATGTTTGGATTTAGTCTCTAGGACTATCTACCTTTGGTCGAAAATTCTCGTCCATGAGAATCTTATGCATGCACAGTGAAGGGTTGATCCCTTTAATATTTGCAATAGACCATCATATGGTTGTCTTATTGTCCTTGAGTACCCGCAATAGCCTCTCCTCCTCCACCTTGTTAACTGAGTTTGAAATAATTATTGGCAGTGTGTAGGACTCCCCAAAGTAAGCATATCGAAGATGAGGTGGTAGTTGCTTGAGTTCCAATTCAGGAGCTGCTGAATGGATGGTAATGGATTTGTAGGACCTGTTCCCAACTCCTCAAAATAGTGTTTATGCGTGTATGGTGGATTGGTCTCCAAAAAACTTGCACGTGCCTCGATCTCAAGAGAATCAGTGAGTAGATTGAGAGTGTGCAATGTATGCCTCATAGACATTCGACGGTTGATGTAGCAGGAATGTGTCTTGGACCACCTTCTCGATCACATCTACCCAAAAAGCAGGTGTCTAACTCAATAGGGAATTTTATGGCCTTGAAGACATTAAAAGAAATCCTCTCTTCACCAAGTTTCAAAATAAGTTAACCCTTCTGAACATCAGTAAGAGCTCTCTCTGTGGCTAAAAATGGTCAGCCCAATATGAGTGGAATATCCTTGTCCTCCTCCATGTCAAGAATGTGAAAATTAGCTGGGAAGATGATTTTTTCCACTTTAATCAACACGTCTTCAATGATCCATCGTGGATGAGTAAGGGACATATCAGCTAGTTGAAGAGTTACCATAGTTACTTTAGCCTCTCCCAATTTGAGTTTGCTGAAAACAAAAAAGTGGTATCAAATTAATACTTGCACCTAAATCGCATAAAGATTTATCAAAATAACAATCTCCAATAGTACAAGGCACAGTAAAACTCCCTGGGTCTTTTAACTTTAGAGGTAGCTTTTTCCTGATTCTGACACTACACTCCTCAATCAATATCAACATTTCATGCTCTTCTAGCTTGTGTTTATTGGATAGGATGTCCTTTTGGAACTTGGCATAGCTCGACATTTGAATGAGTGCATCGGCAAATAGGATGTTGATGTAGAGTGTCTTGAAGACCTCAAGAAATTTCGTGTACTGTTGATTCGGTTTATGCTTTTTAAACAGCTTTGGAAATGAAATAAGGGCTCGTAAGGATTGATAGGAGTGGTTACCCTAACTCGTAGTGTATCAAACTCTCCTTAGCAGATGCCTCTGTTGTCTGTTCAATCGGTTCCATATACTCCTCGTCCAAAGAAGGTATTGTTTCCTTACTCGTACTTAGCCTCTTTACATGAATTTTCGATAATCGCACCCCATTTTTGGTCGTTATTACTTTCGTATGCTCCTTGGGATTGATTTCTGTATTGCTGGGTAATGAACATGGTACTCTACTAGTTGCCATCTGCTCCACTTGAATCTCCAGATTTTTTAATAGCAGCACTCTGATCTTGAAGAGTTGTTTTAGTCTTTTTCATGAACTGATTATTAACTTCCATATATTGATTTGTTTATTTCATAAATTTTCTGAACATTTCTTCCATCTGAAACATCTTCTCATGCTGCTGAAACTGATATGCGGTCTATTCTGATTCTGATTTGTCTAAGAGAAATTTGGGTGCTTCATCCAACCTAGATTGTAAGTGTCTGAATGCGTATTATTCTATTGACGTTGTCCCCATTGTGCAAAATCTACTTTTTTCATTCCTTGTGTCAGAATAGGACAATTTGACGTGTAATGATATGTCCCCACACTCTTCGCAACTTGACTTGTGCTGCATTGGCGGTCTATGATATGCTATCTGCCTTATGAAATAATGAGTCTTGCGCTCTCTGATGAACTACTCGCTCAGAAGCCCACATGGCTGAAGTTGTAGCCATTGTCTCGAATAACTTCAAAGCATCGTCAATTGTCTTTGTGGATAAGGATCCTTTGGATGAAGAATCCACCATGCTTTTGAACGATGGAAGCAATCCTGCATAGAAATATTGGACCTGGAGTCCTTTGCCAATATCGTGATGAGGACACTTTCGTAACATGTTTTTGAACTTGTTCCAAGCTTCATCAAAAGATTCTGATTCATTTTGACAAAAAATAGAGACGTCATGCTTTAATTTTGCAATTTTGGCTGGTGGAAAAATTCGTGTAGAATTTCTAAGCTAGGTCGTTCCATGTGTTGATGCGGCAATATGTTGAGAATCCAACCACTCTAGTGCTTTATCACATAGTGTGTGTGGGAACAAACTTAGTCTGATAGCATCACCTAAGATACTCTGATGTCGGAAGTGTTGACACATCTCCAAGAATCGAGAGACGTGGGTATGTGGGTTTTCTTCAGATCTACCATAAAACCTGACGTCCATTCTGGAATAAATGTATGACATTGGTCTTCAACTAGAAGCTAGCCTGTCCAAACCCACGGTAGACGATGCGGGATTGACTCTGAATGATTTGCAGTGTCATAAAATCCCCAACCAACATATTTCCCTCATCAACAATTTCCTCTTCATTGACTTGAACCACTTGTTCGTTTTGCGCATTAGCCATTTGTTGTACTGCTCTTGCTTCTCTTTACCTACGATGAAAGGTACGTTCGATTTTTGGATCAGCTAGAATCAAGTCACCTTCAAGCGACCTTCGCATACAAGACCTGAAAGAAGATCAAAAGTAGCACTTAGATAAACTACTAATAACTAACTAATACAAAATAAACAAAAAATAAATAAAAATAATAATATTCGAATTAGTGTCAAGATAAATAAAAGTAAATTAAATTCAATCCTTGGCAGTGGCGCCAAAACTTGTTCTATGAAAATATCTTTCGAATAAAAACTATCGCAAGTGTACGGTTCGTTAACAAGTAATAAAGTGAACTTTTTTTAGTCCGAGTATCGTCCCACGAAAATTGATTAGTTCAATTTCTATTACCGTGACCTTAACCAAAACAATCAAATTGAAGTGTTGTTGTAATGAAATTATACCTTAATTAATCTAATTATACAAGGATGAATGATTTAACTAAACTGAACGCAAATAGCGTTGAATGTAATTTGAAATTTTGGAATGTATGATGAATGTACTAGGATCACGAATCCCTAAATAATAATCTTTTTAAACCTAGTTTTACATTTTGACACACAATTGAAATATTGACGAATCAATACTCTTAAATTATTTAACAGTATCTCTCGAGTAAAGTCAAACATATTCTCATATGTGACGCTGCTATATCGCTATGACAGATGTGAATATATAAGAATACACGAGTTTTTGTGAACTCTTAAAGATTCACATAGGGCATAACTGTATATTTCTATCACTTCTGTATATTTCTATCATATATCGGACCCTGTGATGATTTACACCCCGTCGAAAATAATTCCCTTCTTTCGAAAGCATGAAATAGATTACCACAATCACACAATTAACGTGCATAATAATCGTGGAGAAAATAAATTCATATAAATCATTCAAATAGTCAAAACGTGTTTTTATTGTTAAGAATGTAATATTAAAAAATAAAAATCATATTACATAATTCATCGTTCCCTAGTACAGAATTATCCTAGCCTAGCATGATGGAAAGAAGAAAATCAAAAATAAAAAGATGAAACGGCATCACCAATTGAATTCTTGACTTTAATCTCCGCCTCGTGATGTTGTTCTTCGTGTTATTACTCTTTTTGTCCTCTCAAAACCCTTATCCTCCTTCCCACGTTCTGAACAGCTCTAGGGTTTAAATAGTGTCCCCTGATTTTGTTTCCATAAGAATTTCATCGTATAAGGAAATCGGATTTTTCCGTCGAAGTTGAACTATGCGACCGCATAGTTCATTTACCCAAAACCGCATAGAACAAAATGTAAGGCCTCTGAATTTTTTGAAGCAACCTATGCGACCGCATACCATTAAGAAACTTCTACAGCTTTGCGTTTTAGTCCTCGAACTCCATTTTGCATTTTTCAACCTCTTTTCCCACTTCTTCTTCTTCCAATGTTTCATTCTGTTGGTCAATTTATCTTCGACATCTTCACATCTTCAATTCCACTTCCGGGTCATTTTTCGATTATTTGCATCTCGGTCCATGAACTTTGATTTTCTTTTCTTTTAGTCCTTTTTTTTTCCTTGTTTCTCCTAATTTCCGACACATTCATCCATGTTGTCCTGCAAAATACAAATTACATAGGATTAAGCTATATTCCAACATATTTATCAACAATTGTCCATGTATGTAGCCCAAAATAAGTGTGTAAAACGTATTTATCACTTATCATCTTTAGGTAAGTGGGCAGGTGAATCTCCAACAGGAAACTGAAAAAGATTCTTAAAGCAACAGTAAATACATCCAGTACTAACTGTCAAAAAATTTAGATGATGCACTTTGGGCATACAGTACAGCTTTTAAGACTCTCCTGGCATGTACCCATATCGGTTGGTATTCAGTAAGGCATGTCACTTACCAATTAAGCTTGAGCATAAGGCATATTGAGCTACACACATGCTTAATTTTGATATGGAGTCAGGCGGAAAGCATAGAAACCTTCAGCTCAAGGAGCTCCATGAATTCAAATTGGGGGCATAAGAGAATACCAAGATATACAAAGAAAAGACGAAGAGATGGCATGACAAGCATATCAAGGAAAAAGTGTTCGAGGTTCATTAGCAGGTTCTCATCTTCAATTCTCACCTCACTCTTTCCAAGCAAGTTCAGATCAAGCTGGTCGGGTCCATTCACCATTAAAGCTATATACCCAAATGGAGCAGTGGAGTTGGTATCTCAAGATCATATGAGAAGATAGAGTCAATGGACATCACATAATTATCTTGTAAAGATTCAGTTCATTAAATCTCTTGAACATACAGTAATTTGTGATGTTTCTTCGTTTTCCTAACTATTACGGACTTTCCAACGTTAGATCCTTACTTTTAATTGAACTAGTGATTTCAAGTATTGTCATCTAGACTAATATTAAGCGGTAAAGCCAAGCTTGAAACTTTTACAAGCCTGTCTAGGCATAAAATAACATAAAATGTGACTAGACAACTAAGACATGCTTAACGCCTAGTCTGCATTTTAGAACTTACTCATTATCTTCTTCGAATAGATGTACAAGTTGAGTTTAAAACATTGATAGAATAGCATTTTGTAACAACATATGAGATGTAACTAACAATGAATGAGCTCGAAATAGGAATAGTTCATAGGCACATTTCATCCAAATTATCCTTCCATTCCTTCTTGACTCTTTTTCCATGCCAGATACATTCTTACTTCGCTTTTATGTAAAGAATATGGCCTTCTTGATCCTATAACTGTTCCGCCATTCTGAAGTTATTTATAAGGTCGTGTTTGAAGTCTAAGGTGCTATTCTTTTTCATTTCTCCAAATGGGAACTCTAAAATCTAGTTAGCTTACTCATAGGAGCATAACATCTGTCACCTCTAAATCCTATCCTACAATATTCCGTTGGGGAGGTCCATATTACAAAGCCAGAAAGGGAAAACTGCCATATTGCTTCTTCCCATCACAATCCTTCGATCAAACTCTTTTAAGAGTCGAACCCAGCTTCTTGTTTGTTTTGCCCCCATCTAGTAAAGCAAATTAAGCCCGTAGTACTCGTGTAATTTTGAAGCTTCAATGTAAGCTGCGCCATACCAGTCTCCTGCCACAAAGTTTTGTTTGAACTGGACTTTGTATCTTCCGTCTCTGTCTAACTCAGCGAGTTTTATCTCACTAACACAAATTCTGAGACCTCGAGATTCATAGGCCAAGATTGGTAGTGTATCTAAAGAACCATGACCCATACATCTTTCTTAAACAAAAAAATGACCAAAGAAACACGGTTGCACATGCAAAAAAACAGTGACACAAGAATTCACTCATCCACATAATTGTAAATTATCTGGATTTTTGACAAACTGCAGAACCGTTACGATAAAAATGTCGAATACTAGCAATGACCTCAATGATAATTTGTTTTCCCACATCCAATCCACAAGAAAAGGTGCCAAGAACATAAATGTTCACTTCACCACATCAAAAAAGATCTTTCATTTGATGAAGACGAAGAAATCTATTGAGCAAACAAAGAAACAGCACAAATTACTGGAGCTGCAGGGAGTTTTGTATGTTCTAGGTTTGAGAGACAGCTGCCATTTTACAGATAGGGCAAATATTTTTCTGCACAAGCCACTCCTTTATGCAGTTTGTGTGATAGAAGTGTCCACAGTTCAGCTTTCCCATCTCATCATCAGCTTCGTAATCCTCCTGGACAGAAGAATGGCAAATATTTTTAATATGAACCTAAACCGGAAAACAAAAAATGTCAAGATGCTTGAAATAAATTTCATATGACCAACCTGGCATATACTGCATTTCTTTTCCAGTTCAGTTGGGAAATGTGATGAAAATTTATCTAATATTCCAAGCTTTGTCCTCCTCAAACAGCGAGTTATCTCGTCTTCTCTCAGTCCGGTGCTCACATACCCAATTCTCTCACCAAGTTCCAGTAATTCCTGTTTATCACAAAGTGATGACATTTAAGATTCCATTATGCGTCCACTAGAACAGTCGAAATCAAAACTAGAAAAAACAAAGGCATTCATGGAGTCATGTGCATACCTCATATGACATGCTATCGACATCAAGTCTCCAATCCCCATATTGATCAAGACCATCTGATCTTCCTCCCATCAGCAGACTACTTTGAAGCATGACAATCTATAAAAAGAAAGTGTTTTCAGCAATATAAGCATAAGGAATACCATTGATAGACATTTCTCCTCAAAAGCATAATTTTTCTTGGACATTATTTTTTAAACATGAGATAAAAAAATTTTTTGGACACTACCAATTACAATCAGTCAATGATGACTCCATTCTTGACTAAAACAATTCCATGAACACTTGAAACATTTAACCTGAAGGCACTAGAGAAATCCCGCAATACAAATGTTCCTTCATAACCACTTAGATAGCCATTTTTATCTCTAGAAAAGTCTATTAAACTCTCAAGTTGTTAGCAACCTAACATTCAATGTTCCTCAGAGTTAATTTTATTCTACAAAAATAAACCTTTAGACAGTTAAAAGTGACCTTATCTTTTAGGCTTTAGGCTATGTTTGAGCCCCATTATTAGGAAAATTGATTTTGTAATAGGGATTTTTTGGAGAATGTGATTAAAAAGTAGGAAAAGTGTTGGATTTATGTGCAAAATCATTTTATTTGGAGAATGTATGATTGAAAATGAGTTTAGAGAAATGAATTTTTGGAGAGTGGGTTCAAACAGGGGCTTATTGTCAATGTTCTAAACAATTCCTCGTATTTGCATCAAAACCATCCTTAATTCAGTTCTAAGATTGCTCCACAGTTCATTGATGTTCTAAGATCAGGAACCAACGGTCATATTGTGTTTTCCCCTAGCATAAGAAAATGAAACAGCAATAAGAACTTGTTTCATTCGTATTCTGGTCTCTACTGGGTTAGTGATACCCAGTTCCTTCCGGATTATACACAACACTGTCTTGTTTGCATGGTTTAACATAGATGTGTCAAGACGAACGGGCCGGCCAAACCCGTGAAAACCAGCCCGAATCGACCCGGGACCGCAGGCCTACTCATGAATCTTACAGTTCTTGAAGATTGATTGAAAAACAAATATTAATATATAATTTTTGAACGACTAAATTATAGTTAAGACTTAAGTAGGTGCCAACCTAATTGGGATATACTTAAACTATAAATTATAATAAAAGTAGGTGCCAACCTAGTTGGGATGTACTTATGCTATAAATATTTGATAATAGTAATTATAAATGCATTTAGTTGTTATTTGTTTAAGTTAAATTTAACTTTACAAAGTTATAAATAATTCATGTAACATTAAATTTGAATTCTATGTAAACATTTCTTGGTATAAATATAAATTTATCATTTT
>CAIGRB010161262.1:8424-24175 GCA_903798255.1 Fraxinus quadrangulata
AAGCTAAGCATTTAAGTCAAATCATTCGAGATGAGAGCTTAAAAGAAAAAAATTAAGACTATCAAATCAGGCTCATGAAAAAGGTCAAGATCGAAATCAAGAATTAGAATCAAACGTCAAGATCAAAAGTTCAAGAGCCAAAAATGAAAGAAACTCCGAATCAAGATCAAAGATTAGACTTCGAGATCATATGTAAAGATATAAACACTTGGATCTTTAGTAATGAACGACAATAGCTAAAAAATTATTTTGTGCACGAAGAGATATTTTCCTATTACTTGCATAAAATATTTTTGATAAAAAATAAGATTGATTTTTCAAAGTGATATTTGAATTTAGATCATATTTCAAAAAAAAAAACGTCAATGGTCAACCGGACGTCTGGTTGACCATTCGAACGTCCGGATGAACCAGACCATCCAGCCAGGTGTTCTGTTTGATAGAAATTTTTTTGTCTAGACAAACTTTCGGACGGATGAACTGGTTGACCGTTTTCTAACAGTAATGGCTAGTTGGTCGTCCGGTACTATTCCAAACATTCATATGGGTCGTCCGTTTCGATAGAATATTTGATAGCTTGACTGCTATAAATACCAACTCACTCGCCATTCATTTAAATACTTAAGACATTCAAATGAGATACTTTTGAGCAAAATTATATTGATTTCTCATCTCATTTATTATTATAAAATCATTTACTTTTGAAATTTTTTGATCAAATTAACTTTTGAAAATCTAATCATCAAAGTTTTTCATTTGAAAAATATTCTTACTTCGCTCGAGCATGAATTATTTCTCTTACCAACGTTTTTCATTTCTTTTTGTACTTAATTTATCTATATCAATTTTAAAAGAAATATATTTTTGAAGAAGATATTTGCACTTACATTGCATAAACTTTTTCTACTTTTTCATATTGAAACTTTGATTGAATCAAACTTGTAAACATCATATTCATCAAAGTTTCTAATTTCTCTCTTAGTACTTAATTTATTACAAATTATTCATTGGAAGAAAGATATGTTCTTGAAGAATATTTTTGCACTTAAATTGCAAAATTTCTTCTTCTTCTTTTTCATATTGAAATTTTGTTTGATTGAACTAAACTTGTAAAATTATCATATTCATCAAAGTTTATCATTTCTCTCTTAATACTTAATTTATTACAATAATTCATTAAAAAAGAGATATTTCTTGAGAAAATTTTTGAAACTACATTGTATTTATTTCTTCATCTTCTCATTGAAACACTTTTATAGATTGAAACAAATTTTTTACTATCATATTCATCAAAAATTTTCACCTAACACTTAAACTATCATTTATTACTAATTTGTATGTATTGTTTATTAAAAGAGAAATTTCATTATAAAACCACTTTGATAAAGTGTGGGTCGTGTTGAAATCCCTTAAAGATCAACATTATATAAGTGTTGGTGCTCCTTGTTGTAAGTCACCATGTGGGTCATAGTAAGGTCCAATAAAGCTCAATATTGTGGGTTGTGCTGAGGTCCTGTAGAGCTCAACATTGTATAAGGATTGGTGCTCTTTGTTTGTAAGTCATCAGAAGCGTTGTAAATTGTTGGATTGCACCATAAGTCAATCAACATAGTGAAAAGGCCTTGCTTGTGCTAGATAGCTTGGTAATGGAGGACGTAGATCATTGCTTTAGATCGAACCTCCACAATTATATTGCATTATCTCTCACTTTTATTTCTCGCTTTTATATTTGTGTTTATTATTTGAATTAATGTATGTAGTCTTTACTTACTTAAAGTTAGATTAATTCTTCAAAAAGTTTTAAAAACCAAATCACCCCCTATTATTTGAAGGATTGTAGCCAGAGAAACACGCTCCAAAAATCAACATATTCACGAATAACCATGTTTTCTTGTAGACTATATGTCTGACGCCACCAAGACGCTCAAGCAATTTTTTTAGAGATAGAATGCCCGCCTAGCACCAATAGATAGAATGCCCGCCTAGCACCAATAGACCGCTTGAGCGATCTATTAAATTTGAATTTTCCAAATTTATTTTATTCTAAAAATCCATTATCAACCTTACGTTTTCCACTGAAAATGGTTTTGCGAATCCAAATATACCTCGATCGTCTACTCGAGGAGTAAAACACATTAGTCTATTCATCCGCATAAATTGACTACAGTACCTATCATAATATTTGGTTAAAATTGATTAAAAATCAACCTTAATTAAACTTATTTTCCAACAATCCTCACAATAATGGAAATAAAGAGAATGCAAGTAATAATAATACAGACACTAATAGAGAGTAAATGAAGAAAAATATTGCATTAGCAGAGGTAGCTTTTGGCTTTAAACCTATATTAGTGAAATACTATCTGATTAACTTTCAATGCCTTGAACTATTCAGCCACTTTTTGAAAACCAAGATAACAATAGTCACACAATATCTTTTCTAACAATTTCGATTTGCATGGTTGTTTTTATTTTGGTCTTCAATAACTCTTAGTTTCATATGTGCTTTTAGATAATTCAAGCCTCAAAATTCTCAAAAAAAGACCCCTCTTCATACTTATATTGTGATCTCCTATTAAAGGTATTCTAATATACTTCACTCGGCTTTTCCAAGATATAGTAATCATTAAAAGTATTACTTATCTGATATACTATGCAATATAGCACTTTATTATCAAAGGAATATGTGGAAGTATTCTTCAAAGTGCTCGTCTGAATCATTTATAATTTATTTGTCACAATGAACCAAGATTCTAAGTTCTCCAGTTAACAAGATTGGGTTACCGCTATGGTCGTTCTAGTCAATAGGCTTCAAGCAATCCTCTCGAAAAATAGTATACCTGATCTCTTGGCAATCCTTTAGTAAGAGAATTCGCTATATTGTCTTTTGATTTAACATAGTCAATAGAGAGTACACCATTTGAAATCAACTATACAATGGTATTATATTTGTGATGAATATATCTAGATTTTCCATTATACATATTGTTTTGTGCCCTTTCAATAGCTGACTGACATCACAATGTATACTAATAGTAGGTACCGACTTATCCCATCATGGAATGTCCTTTAAAAAGTTACGAAATCATTCTGCTTCTTCTCCAATTTTATCTAAAACTATAACTCAGATTCCATCTTAGATCGAGCAATACAAATTTTCTTTGAGAATTTTCAAGACATGGCTCCGCCTCCAATGGTAAAAACATAACTAGTTGTAGTTTCGGAATCATTTGTCTCAGATATCCAATTTGCTTTAATATATCCTTCTAACACAACTGGATATTTAAAATAGAGTAATTCATAATTAATGGCGTACCTTAAATATTTAAGAACCTTTGTTATCCAATGACCATTTCTTAGATTACTTGTAAATTTGCTTAATTTGTTGACTGCATATGATATATCTGAACATGTGCAATTTGTAATATACATTAAATTGCCTACAATACTGAATATTCCAATTGTGATATGGGTTCACTAGCATTTTTGACATATTTTAACTGGATTATCATCATATATATTAAATTTCTCAAGTACAATCTCAACATAATGAGACTGAAATAGTGACAATCTTTCAAGTGTCTTAGAAATCTTAGTACCTCATATAACATTAGCTATAACCATATCTTTCATATCAAAATATTTGGTCAATATTTTCTTGATTGTCATTATAATTCAGAGTTATTACTCATAATTAGCATATCATCAATATATAGACTTATAATCACATATTCATTTGATGTACTTTTAACATAGACACATTTCTCACATTCATTAATTTTGACATAGAGTTTTTTCAAATTTTTCTTGGGCGCTTGCTTTAATCCACATAATGACTTAACAAATTAGTACACATTTTTTATGTTATCCGAGAACTATAAACTCTTCTAGTTGTTCCATATATATTTCTTCTTTCAATTCACCATTCAAAAATGCTGTCTTTACATCCATTTGATATATTTCAAGATTATGCAATGTTGCGATTGCAATCAATACTCGCATAGACGTGATCTTTGCAACTGGTGAATATGTATTGAAGAAGTCAAGACCTTCATTTTATGTGTATCCTTTGACTACTAATCTAGCATTATATTTATCAATTGATCCATAAAATTTTAACTTACTTTTGAAGATCCACATACATCTTTAAGCTTTATTTTCAGGTTGGAGATCAACCAATTCCCAAGTATGATTTTGTATAATGAACTCAATTTCATCATTCATAGCTTCTTTCCAAAAAAAAAAAAAAAAGCTTCTAGATTGGACATTGCCTCTATAAATGTCCTTGGTTCATATATTAGCAAATATATTAGAAAATTTGGTCCAAATGTTTTAGATATTTTTTCCCTTTTTTACTGCACCTTGGTTCTTTATCCTCTTGATAATTTTCATTTGTAGTATCATAAGTTTTTTTTGTAAATTTAATTATCTTCCTTTACAAGAAAAGTCTTCAAAAAATGCATCATTTATTGAAAGCAACCGAATAGGTGCCACCCATCCCATTCCCTTAAAGGTTGTGAAAGCAACCAAAAAAGGAACATGTTCAGGTCATCACAACTAGGAGTGGTGTTCAATTGCTAATGTTCAGTACAAAGAGGAAAGAGAAATAGAGTGATTAGGAACATACCATAGGAGAGGAACGAGTAGAGGAGTCTGAAGAATCAACATAGAATGAACAATAAAGCTTTCAGACAGTCTACAGGTTAAGGTGACCATTTCTGCCAATTCACTTACATTTCCAATCCTATTTCCTTAAGTGTTGTAAAACACTAAATTGGAGAAGCAGTTTACAAAATTCCTGAAAAATCCCGAAAAGGCTGCATGCCAACATTCCCTTCATTGATGCAATCCTTCAAATCCCAAATTGTTCTAAATTTTTGAAAGACATGTTGACAAAGAAGATGAAGCTGTCTGAACATGAAATAGTGGCCTTAACTAAAGAGTGCAAAGCAATCATACAGCACAAGCTCCTGCCCAAACTAAAAGACTCGAGGAGTTTCAATTTACCTTGCTCTATAGAAAGTTTAAATAATATTAACATTTTAATTTATTATAAAGCAAGCATTAATTTGATTCATTTGCCCCTTTCCAGGAAACTAGGATTGGGAGATCCAAAAACATGTCCAAAAATCCTGTAGTGGGCGGACAAAAAAAAAAGTACCCCTATGGAATAGTGGAAGATATGCTCATCAATGCTTTTTTCAGTAGATTTCATCATTCTAAACATAGAACAAGCACATCAGATTCTAGTGATTTTGGGAAGACCATTCCTATCAACTAGTCAAGCTTTGCTGGATTTTGAAACAAATGAGCTTATTTTGAGGGTGGAAGATAAGGAGCATAGCTTCGCCATGGATAATCTATTCAAGCAACCATCCTATTAAGGATTTTCAAAAGGTAAAAATAGAAAAAAATGACGACTATGCAAGTCATCACTTCAAAAAGGCCGTAGGAGGACTAGTTGGAACACATAATGATAAATATGGGAGGAGAGTAAACGCTGAACATACAAATTCCTTTTTAAGCTTCCATGAATAGCTAAAATAACAAGACAAATTAAAGACTATAAATAAGTGCTTATTGGGAGGCAACCCAATTTTTTCCCTTTTATTTATTTTGCTTTTTAGATTTAGGATAGAAATTTAATTTTGTTTTTACAGGTATCACCAGACATCGTCTCTCCTTAGGCCTTTGAAATTATTGTTGGTTATGAGATATTTGGGCTACGTAATATTTTCTCTAGGCTATCTGATCTCTAGTATTTGATTTTTCAAGAATGTGATATCATGAAACACTCAAACTAACATTGACAAATGGGACAACGTGATTCAAAAGGACAAGCTCTTGCTTTCCATGCCATAGCATTCACCACCTCATCATAAATTTGGGGAGTATTTTCTTCATTTTCTTCTCAGTCCCTCTATATGCTTACTTATTCTCTAAGACATTAAAGACAATGTCTATTTTAAATTTAAGGGTGGAAACATTGAGTTTTTGCTTTTGTCTGTTATTGTTGTGCTTTATTATGAGATAAATATTTAAAATATAAAAAAAATAGAAAAATTTCCAGAAAGAAAATATATTTTCTTATTTTATTTGTGTGATTGTGTGGGTTAAATGACCTTATCGGAAATGATGAATTTATTCAACATCATGTGTTGAATTATGAACAGTGAATATGTTGTATGCTAGATTGATCGATACTTTTCTATGTGAAATTTGATATTATTTGTGCATGTGAATTGATGTAGACATTATAAAGGATTGAGTTGATTATATAATGATAGGTTGAATTCCTTTGACCAATTTAGCATAGTTTGGGGTGATTTTATTCTTGTAGAGAGATGTGAATATGAATGAAGATTTCCTGTGTAAAAGATTTTGTATGGATTATCTAAGATCAATGGGATAAAATTAGGTATAAATCTTAAGTCAAAGGTTGATTATTTTGAATGGGTATTTAATGAGGGGCATTTGACTTACTAATCAAGGCAAAAAAACGTATGTTTGGAAAATTCTATTTATAACATTTATGACTCGAGTTATTAAACTTGTAATGGTGTCTAAAACCTGTTGCTCTAAAGTAATCGAACTTGGAAGTCATCGCCCAAAAGCTCGCTACATGGGTCATTTACAAAACTTAATGGAGATAAAGCTACAAGAAAAAAAAGAAAAAAGAAAATCAGAAAAATGGGTGCATGAAACAGAAGACCCACCCATATTCCTTAGTTAAGCCTTAAACAATTGTTTGAAAAAATTGACTTTTGATAAGATACCATTAACTTAATTGAATCTTGGAGATTGAAGCAACTAATGAAATCTATCTAAACCAGAGATGTGAGGATAAAAATAATGATTTAACTTTAGATCACACACTTGAAAAGAGCGAAAAGAATATTTTAGGGTTTGTGAATCTTAGTGATGAAGGAAAAATTTGACCATTAAGGGTCGGGAATGAAACTACTTAATTCTTCACACACACGTCAGTTTTTGCATTAGAAAAATAAATTTTGATTTTAGAAATGTAACCTTGAAGATATTTATAGATTTAATATTATGATTTCAATATTGAGGTACAAAGTCAGGTTATCTAGATAAACATTTTGCATGCTTGTTGTTTATTTCAAGTTACAATATGATTTTGTTTGATGACAAACAAATATTCAATTTGGAGGTCTGATAAGTGTATTTTATACATTTATTTGGAGTTTTAAATAATGATATTTTGTAGTTGTTTTGATGAAATATTACCTAATTTTTTATGTATTATGTTCAATATGTAAAACTCATTATTTGATGAAGAATTGGAGAAAAATGGCTCAATTATAAGAGATTCAAAGTTTGGGGACTAAATTGCAAATATTTGAAAGTTGTGAGAAACCTCATGATGAATATTCGAGAGCCTGGGCATCAAGTGGATGGGAAAAGAAATCAAAAGAATGAAATATAGTCAAGTATTATCACACATCAATTTCTAGTTAAAAACATTATGCTCCGGACTTTCAGTCTCATATTGAGACCCATTTTTGGTACAAACATTCGAATTGGAAATATGTTACTTCTAGAAGAATTATATCCCTCCGAGTTAGCTTTCCAAAACATTTTAAATTACCCCAATCAGATATTAAAAGAGAAACTTATGACAAAAAAGCTGAAAGTTGCCTCAACAGAGAGACCAAGGCATGCACCCTCGCCTCTAGGCGAGGTGCACACCTCAATCAAAAAAGGGGGCCCCTCTAAACAAGCTAGGCATGCGCCTTGGCTATGCCTAGTTGTGCACTTTAATGTCAAAATGAGAACAGTTTGATTTTCCTTTTTGTTGTTTTAGTAACAATTCAATGCAATCTTTTGGTATTCTTTAAATACCAAAAATCAACTAGCATGTATGGAACCTCCATTCAACCTAAATTTAACATATTCTACATAGCTTGGAAAGGAAGAACAATTCTATACATCAATTCAAGGTGAATCATAAAAGAATTTTGGAGATTGATATCTCGGTTTCAAAATTTGAGCCAAGAACCTAGATTCTCCTACTTCTTTCATCTTTCTTATTTTCAGGTGATTATTCTTGTGTAATTTAATTATAAGAAATTTAGGCTAAATTTTTCATCTTATTGGATGGATGATGAACCTTATTTGTTCTTTTTATTCAAGTCTGGTTAATTTAGAAATAATGAGTTTTTGATTACTTATGCATAATTATTGTGTTGTTTGAATGTTTGATCATCATTTAGATAACTTGTTGCCTATTCGTAGTGTTGGGATGCTCACAATAGGTAGAAAACTATATGTTTAACACACAGACAATAGATATTAGGAATAATAAGTATGGCATTTGCAATCGCGTGAATAATCCTATTATTAAATGCATGTTTTTCGTATGAATTTGGACTAGGAATATGACCAGATCATGTCAAGCATATGTTTCATACTTCTAGAAAAAAATATTAAATAAAATTGGATTATTAGTTGTCATTAACATTATTAAAATAATACTACTTTTTATGTATCTAGAATTGGAAATAACACTAATAGGGGGATTCAGAGTTCCAATACATTCATCTCATGTTTGATAAAATCACTTTTATTGCTTTCATAGTTAAACTTAGTATAAAAATTCGAAACAACCTCTTTTGTTTTACTCTTTATCGAACTTGATTATAACTAGTAAATTGAAATTAAACATTACTTTTTGTCGGATGATAACTGATGTAGTTCGAAACTACAAACACAATAATAACAAGATGAAATGGATTGCTCTTAAGAAAACAAACGTCTTTTCTTATTTCATGAACAACCAAAAACCCTACAAGATATTTTAGAGTCTTAAATATGAAAAGAACAGATAACCTACTGGGCCAGCAGTCCCTTAATGGGTTGGGCTACAAAGCAAAATAAATAAATACTGGAAGTAGTAAACTAAGAAACATAAAGTGGCGTTTTGACTTAGCAAATGAATTCAATCGTCCAAAATCTATCACATGTCATGACATAGTGGTGAGTTCAATGGGAATCATCGCGAGCTTTCGGGAATGGGGTCATGGGCTCAAAACGGACACCGTATGCAAAAGTTACATCATTTTCTTCGAACGCCAACCATCCAAGCGTTCCAAATACGCAAGTGCCTGTTCTTCCACACTAACCTCATAAATAACTTTAATATCATTTTATCCATTACTTGTCAATGGTATCATACACCTGTAGGTTTTGTTCGAACATCTATAAACTTGTCGACGGTGAATTTCTTTGTTATATCTTCTCCAGTCTTATATTTCATCACCAGGAATTCTCATAACCCCTTAGAAGACTTCATGGCACTATACACATTTTGTAGTGTATTGTCCAATCCATCAATATGTTGTTCTCAGATAGAAAATTTGAACATTCCCTTCCAGCCAATGCAATAATCGATTCCATATTATTTTCTTCTTCTTCTTCCTCAACGGGAGAATCTTTCAAGAATTTAACCAAATTTAGGGTTGTGAAATAGAACAACATTTTCTCTTAACCTATTCTGAATTCAACCCCACTAAGTTCTTCCCATTTCTCTCCATGCAGAATAGATGTTGGATGAATTTTAGTAGGAGAAACATAATCAAAGGAACAACAATTGGAGAAACATCGATTGTAGTATTAACGGTAGGCATGTTTGTTACAAAATAGAATATAAAATTTTAACATAAATCCAAGAATGTATAGAAGAGTTAAATTGAAAACAGATATCAATTTGACCAGAAATAAAAAATTTAATAATGAATATTACAAAAAAAAAGTTCATATTAAGATTGTAGTTAAATATGCAATGAGTGATATTCTTTATTAAAGTAAATAAATAACACATACAAACTTATCTAGATTTGATAAAACTATGAAATGAACAAAAATAAAAATAAAAATGGAATGATACTAGATCGAGGCAAGATTTGAACTCTTTGCCCTTAAAATGAATTAGTCTTGCACAAGTGTCGATGGTGGAAAGAAAATTGTTTCCCGAATTGCAACAATCTCTTCTTGTGATGGCAGCACTTCGAGTAATAAGAAATAATGAACTAGAATAATGTTTTTGTACTCTCTTAAGGAATGGGATTTTTATGTCAAAAAACTTTTTGATTTTCTAGAATTTAATAAATTATGAATACTATGATGTTGAATGAATGAATTCCAACATCGGGGTCTAATTTGTAGAGGTTGAATGGTTTTAGTCGGAGAAAAGTGCCCCAAAAATGAACATGTTTACAAACTTCCATGTCTGTTCACAGACTGCTCGCCTAGCACCACCTAAAATGCTCGAGTGATTTTCTCACAAGCAGATCGTCCATCTAATGCCAATAGATCGCTCTAGCAGTCTATTAAAATTTGAATCTTTCGAATTTATTTTATTCTAAAAGTCCATTTATCAACGTCACTTATTCCATCAATTTATCATTCATTTGAAAATGGTTTTGCAAATCCAAATATACTCTTGATCATCTACTCGAGGCGTAGAACGCACAGAGATGGATGTAGTGGGGATTGGGCTGGGTTGTAGCCCGGTCCAGTCCCCAACCCACTTCATATTAGTCCAGCTTGTAATCCAGTCCTGCATCCATTTTTGAAAATGCGTTTGATTAATTAGTAGCATGAATTGACTAATGGTACCTGGCTGAATATTTGGTCAAAGTTGATTAAAAATTAACGTTAATTAAACCTATTTCCAACAAATATGACATATAATGGCAAGGTAGATTGATGGAAAATTATATTTGACATGTATGAGTGTTGAAAATAAACTAAAATTAACAACCATCAATTTATGAAAATTGTACAAACATTAGTTAACCGATATGAGAGAAGGAACATTCAAATCGCCGAAGTAAGTGATCCATTTACATACACACATTGCATAATACCGATGATGATACAATGGATGATTTTTAATTCCAAATCTAATAAGCCATATATTCACATCACAAATTTTATTTGTAGTAGCATATTTTAATTTTACCTAAGGTCATCTTGCTCATTGTAACCTTCGTCCATACTTCTTTTTTGTCGAATTTTATCTTCGACGTTCTATTAATTAGCAAACATTTTCTTTGATGATAGTTTCAATTAAAATATTTTTTTGTTTGTGCATTAAAATGAAAATAATAATAATAATTTGTCTCACTTTTGCATTTATTATTTTTTCAAAATCTGATTGATAAACAAGTTATTTTACGTCTCTAATCAGATTTTTTTGATAGAAACCATTATAAGAATAAGATGTACTAATTAATAAAATATTAGAAAGCAGAGATTGAGGAGCTTAAATAAAGTTAAAGTATGTCGCAACAAATAAAAAATATAATGTGAATATAACTCAACAAAGTCATAAGCCTAGATATTGAAGAAATTAAGTTTTCAAGACTAATCAACAACTACCAAATTACACGTAGAGAGATATTATAAGGGGAAAAACCTCTAAAAGAAAGCCTCAATTCACTTCTTACATACATGAAAAACATCTAAAAGAAAAGCACAATTCACTTCTTACATACATGATGCACTACTGAATGTTGTTTGTCGACCACAATAATGATTGGGTGACATAGCATTTAAATCAAATAGAACAATTCATTTATATACAATGCATTGTTGGATATTGTTCAAATTAACAATGAGTGAATTTGGAAGCAATGGAAGTGGTCGACCATGAGAAAAATAAACGAAAAGAAAACGAGAACAAAAAAGATGAAAGCCGAAAAATGGCATGGGCAACTTCCCAGGCTTAAGATAGGTGGTCGCCCGGCCTTGTGTTTCAATTACGGGGGCAAATTTGATGAACTGGGACTGGGTGGCTGTCCAATACAGAAATACGTCTGTTGGGGTTTTAAATTCTAGCATTGTTTTTAAGTGTTTCACATGTTTATGACTTGGTTTTTGCACATTTTCGTGCTTGGAGGTTGTAGTATTGTATATATATGAATGGTTTTCATGTTGGAAAACATATTACAAACATCAAACTCATTCATGAACATCAAAAATCAAAGATTAAACCTAGTTTTTTTATATAGTTTTTCAAAATTCATTTTCCAAGTTTTGTTTACTTGATTCAAACATGGATTAAGGTTTGTTTACTCCTACAAACTATTTGTCATTGAAGCCTTCAAACACTTATCTCAGTGACAGCAAATATTGTTTGAGGACAGCAATTCATAATCGTATTCAAACATTTTATTTTGACGAAATTCTTGTTGTCGGTTTTTCTTGTTCTTCATCAACTATTTGTTGTTGTTTGACCCAAATTCTAGTGGGTATTGGAGTTTAAATTGGAGTGGTCTTGAAGAGATTAAAATTATGGACCACATGAAAAAGTCACCTTATTTTTGCTAGCCTGACGCTAGCTTGATGCTCGAGCAAGCCCAGTAGAAAACAATCTGAGAATTGGTCACTCGTCGGTGCTGCCTTATCGCTCGAGTGACAAGCTTATTCGGCCCAAACTTGTTTTCATTTTTGACATGATTTTGGACTTCTATTCTTCTACAACTTATTATTTAGGGTTTATGCGTGTGTGTGTATGTGTGTGTGGCACGACTTATATGTAATTAACACAAAAGAAAAAGATTCATATAACATCTTGAGAGCTTTAGATTCCAATTGAGTGCATTGAAAACCTGTAAACAGAATTGCTATTGATTATAATGGAATTCTCCTCCTCCATCTGTGAATTTTTTCCCTTATTGGGTTTTCACGTAAATCTTAGTATTTATTTTCTTCTTGCTTATTTCATTATCATCATTATCTTGCGATTCAAATTCATAATAGGTGCTATCAGAGAAATTTTGGTATCTTGTTTATTTTATAACAAGTGGTATTAGAACGATGTTGATTGTTTTGCATTGCGACAATGAAGTATGATATTCCATTGTTGGATAGAAACACGAGATTTATCTTATGATAAGTGAAGATGCGACTGGTTTTAGCATAGATGGTTTTGAAGGATGTCTTACTCGGCTTTGATAAGATACCCGCTACTTGGACATAGAATGAAAAGCAGCGTATGGATCGGAAAGCCTAATCTCAAATTTATCTACATCTTTCAAATCAAATTCTTCAGATATTCTAAAGGATAGAAGTGCCGCTGCGTTGTGGTTAAAGTTGGAGCAACTTTGCATGACAAAGAACTTGACCAGCAAACTACACTTGAAACAGTGCTTGTATTCTCACAGGATGTTTGAAGGTACATCATTGGATGATCATTCAACTACGTTCAAAGAAATCATGGCTGATTTGGAGATATTGGAAGTTAAGTATGACGAGGAGGACTCGTCGTTGATGTTGTTGTGTTCTCTACTGCCACCATATGTGACTTTTAGAGATACTATTCTCTATAGTCGGGATAATCTCACCATAGAAGAGGTCTATGATCCTTTAGGGTATGTTTGAGCCACATATTTTGGAAGAAAGTATTTTAAAATAGTAAATTGATGGAAAATACGTGGTTGAAAAAGAAGAAAAAGTTATTGATAGGATGGAAAATATTATTTTATTGAAGAATGTGTGGTTGAAAATGAGTAGAAGAATGAGAATGAAATTTTTAATGTGGCTCAAACAGGGGTTTACTATCTAAGGTGAAGATGATACATCTTGTTGGAGGATCTGGGAATCATGTTGAAGGCTTGGTTGTGCGTTGGAGAAATCAAGATAGTAATCTTGGCAGAAATATGAGGGGCATATCAAAATCTAGACATGATGAGAAGACACGTCATTATTGAAAAAAGGAAGGTCATATTAGCGCTGATTGCTATGCCTTGAAAAAACATAAATAACGTTTTTGGTGCTACTAAAATAGGGAAGCAACCTGTTAATATAGCGGATGCTGATGTTGTAGAAGATGGGCAAAGTGAAGGAAGGCTTCTTGTTATTTAAAACATGGATTCTAAACCATATGAGGAATGAGTTTTTGACTCAACTTGCACTTTTCATATGTGTCCCAATATGGACTAGTTTTCAACATATGAAGAAGTTTCGAGAGGTGCAATTATTATGGAAAACAGCATGCCTTGCAAAATTGTCAGATTTGGTACAGTTAGAATCAGAATGCTTTATGGGGCTATCAGAACACTTATAGATGTAAGGCATGTTTTAGAATTGAAACGAAATCTCATATCTTTGAGTGCACTTGACTAAAAGAGTTATAGATACATTGGTAAAGGTAGAGTTTTGAAGATGAGTCGGGGTGCTCTTGTTGTTATGAAGGAACATGAAAGCTTTATTGAGTTGTACATTTTGCGTGGTTCCACAGTAATAAGGGATGCATCAGTTTCTACTTCTTCTTTGACACATGATAAAATTACAAAACTCTGGCATATGCAACTCGGGCATATGAATGAAAACAGCATGGCAAAGTTAAGTAGATATATCTATTGAGATATTTGGAGACCGGCCATGGTACTGTCAAAATGATACAATTATTACTTGTTGATAGTGATTGATTTCTCTAGGAAAGTTTGGGTATTCTTCTTAAAGCAAAAGAATGATGTGTTTGGGACCTTCAAGGAGTGGAAGATATTGGTAGAAAAGCAGACTGGAAAGCAGGTGAAACGTCTATGTACAGATAATATGTTGGAATTTTGTTCATATGAATTCAATAACTTTTGTAAGGTTGAAGGTATCTTGAGACACTTGATAGTGCCTAAAACTCCTCAACATAATGGTGTGGCACAATGGATGAATAGAACTTTGATGAAAAATATTCATTGTATGCTTTCAAATCTAGGTTGCCTAAAACTTTTTGGGCCGCAGCTGCTACTATAGCTTGTTTTTTGATTAATCGCTCACCCTCAGTTGCTATTGATAAAAAGACACCAGAAGAGGTATTGTTTGGTAAACCTTCTTATTATTTTGATTTGAAAATTTTTGGTGTCCTACTTATGCTCATATGGATAATGGGAAGTTGGGGACTAGATCTAGAAAATGCATCTTTCTTGGGTATAAATAAAGTGTGAAAGGGGTATAAATTGTGGTGTCCTGAGACAAAAAATATGGTTGTTAGTAGGGATGTAGTATTTGATAAACTTGCTATGATTCATGGTTTAACTCTTGAGGATTCTAATAAAACTGAGGAGCATAATCATTAAACTCAGGTGGAGTTGGACATTAGCTTAGAGGAACATCCAGAGGTTGCAAAATAGTCTATTACAAATCAATCTAGTTCGAGGTTAACAAATAGTAATATCTTGCCTACTTTACCTACACCACCAGCACCACAGTATTCAATAGCTAAGGATAGACATCGTAGATATATTAGACCTCTACAGAAGTATGGAAAATTGGATTTGGTAGCTTATGCATTGAGTGTAGCTGAAGATATTGATTCCATTGAAGAGCCTGCTACATATTCAGAGGCAATTGGTTGTAGTGATTCTAACAGATGAATGATTGCTATGCAGAGAAGATGGGGTCATTGAGCAAAAATAACACTTGAGATTTGGTGAAATTACCTAGAGGTAAAAATGTTGTTCACTGTAAATGGCTGTTCAAAAGAAAGGTGTTCACAAAATTATGTTTCGAATTTAATCACTGCAAGTGCACGGTTCGTTGACAAGTAATAAAGTGAAAATTGTAAAATTTCGAGTATCGTTCCCACGAGGATTGATTTAACTTGATTTTTATTATCGCGACCTTAACCGAATCTATTAAAATTGAGATGTGTTTTTCAAAGTCTACGATTAAACTAAGACTAACATGCAATTTAAACTAAAATTACGAATCAAGACAAAAATAT
>CAIGRB010161287.1:5899-24977 GCA_903798255.1 Fraxinus quadrangulata
TTTTTTTAAGTTGATATTTATTTTTTAAAAAATTTTAAAAATTTTAAAAAAAAAAAAAAAAAAAAAAAAAACTCAAAACGACAAATTTGTCATTTTGGGTGTTTTAAGTTATAATCAAGTCAAAATTTTCAAAACGCGTCATTTTTCAAAATGTAAAAAAGAACACATTTTCAACAATCTCAAAATGAACAATAAAAATACAAAATTCAAAATGAATTCAAAAGTCAAAACACAAAACTGAAATACAAAGAGAACAGCCTTAAGTTTTCGTTGATCAAAGTTGAAAATAATTATGTTACTTGCTTTACCCGTGATATAAGAGTTACTTTCAAAATAAAATACTTTGCTTAGCTAAAACTAACAAAAATTAACATATACAAATGTGTTTGTAAACCATAAGTTCTTTAAAAGTAAATGTAACGTCTTTCTAAGCTTAATAAGCCAAACACGCTCTTGGTCTTTACTTCTGTTTTTTGAAAAAAAATAATTATTATGCTTTGGTTTTGTAATTATGACTTAGTTCGTGTTTTGTTAGTTATCTTAATTAATTAGTTAATGAGAGCTGCATTTATATTTTTAGATGCCTTGTGATAATTATGCATTTATATTTTTAGATGCCTTGTGATAATTATTATTTATATGATTGAATATCTGTATCAAATTACAATAATATTGTAATTTGTGAGCATTAAGAAAGAAATATTCATATTATTAGATTTCTATTAGAAGTAGTACTTCTCTATTGAGAAAGTGCTGTTTTGTGTTGCAGCCGGGAAGTTGGTGAATAATAAGATATCTTGGAGAGGTGATTCTGCTCTGAAAGATGGCAGTGAAGCAAATTTAGATCTTTCGAAAGGTATGTATGATGCTGGAGATCACATTAAGTTTGGATTCCCGATGGCTTTCACGGCCACAGTATTGTCGTGGACCATCTTGGAGTATGGGGATCAAATGAAAGTGGTGAATCAATTGGAACCTGCTCAGGATTCGCTCAAGTGGATCACCGACTACCTCATAAATGCTCATCCTTCGGAAAATGTTCTTTACATTCAGGTCCTCTAATTTTCTTCCCTGAGCTCCAACCATTAATTAAGAGCCTTTTAATATGATGTGCTCATATAATTTTTTCTTTCATATTTTGGAATTCACTAATTAGGGAAGTTTAATACATCTAAAGAACCTGTCTAGTGCATTATACATCTTTCCTTCGTTTCTGGGTTTTTAAATAAAAATGATACTTGTAGAAATTTCATCGAATCCCTGTGATAAAGATTTTACGAATTTCATATGAAATTTGTTATACATCAACTGTATGTATTTTCTTTCGGGTAGCAGTAATGTATAGTTTACCCAAAGTTATCTTTATACAACATGTAGCCACTCTAATTCAAAATATTTCACCTCCTAGATTGACCTTCCCGCACGTGTCCGTGTCGTCGTGTCCGTATCTTGTATTACGGGTCCTTGTCCATGCTTCTTTGCTTATAATGCATGTGAAGACAATAAATAAAATGGCATTAAGGGTTGGCACAACAGTTGTGAATAGAGCTTTTAGAAGAAGAGTTTGACAGTAGAGCTTTTATATAGCCTGCTTGATTGTGAATTATTTGGTAGTATAACATAAAAGTGTTTTTGTATAATGTTTACATTTATTTAATTGGGTTCGAAGTTAGAAAGCTCTTTTTGATATATTAATGTGAATTGTGTTAATTTTAAAGTTTCATTAAATGTAAATTATAGCTTCTTGTAAAAGCTCAATTGTAGTTTTTCTAGAGAAGCTCATAATTTGGGCTTCTCTATAACCAGCTTATTTAAGCCCTTTTTTTTATCAAAAGTAATTTTTGACTTCAGTCAAACAGTCAATATTTGAACAAAGGTGCTCTTGACCTCCAGGAAGTGCTTCTAGGCTTTGGACAAGCTCTTCCAAACACACTCTAATTTATGCCAATCTCCACTTAACTTGTTAGCCAAAAAATAAAATAAAATTCGGTTAGATTATCTAATAATTACTGAATTAATATGCATGCTCTTTACATTGATACGGAGCTTGGCAAACGAGTTCTGGGCCTTTGTTTTGTGTGCCATTTATTGTAGAAATTTATTTATTTTATATTCTTTCTTTTTAGTCGATGAAATATTTCTAAATTGTTTTCTAATGGTGGCAGGTGGGCGATCCTAAAGCCGACCATGCTTGTTGGGACAGGCCCGAGGACATGACTGGGAAAAGACCACTCACTCAGGTTAACACTTCTGCCCCGGGTACTGAGGTTGCTGCAGAAACTGCTGCAGCTATGGCAGCGGCGTCCCTGGTGTTTAAGTCAACTGACTCTGAATATTCGAGCCTGCTTCTGAAGCATTCTAAACAATTGTTCACATTTGCTGACAAAAATAGAGAATCTTATAGCGTTAGCATTCCCGATGTGCAAAACTTTTACAACTCGACAGGCTATGGGGACGAGCTCTTATGGGCAGCTAGTTGGCTCTATCATGCAACTGGGGAGCGATCATATTTTGAATATGTGACTGGAAAAAATGGTGAAGATTTTGCTAATTGGGGAAGTCCTACATGGTTTAGCTGGGATAACAAGCTGGCTGGAACTCAGGTACATTTTGTTCTTTCAAGAAATTGATTTTCACAACTCTTTGGAGAATTAGGCTCTTAAATTGCATTCGGATTTAGAATTTTTTATTTACTGGATTTGTAGTTAATTAATTTATTATTTATTTATATGTATAAACAATTTAATTTGAGCTAATTGGCTTCTTTTAGAGAACTTAATACTCTATGGTTCCAGTTGCGAGGTACATTTGTTGCACAATATCTCAAGAGTTTATTTCAGTGAAAACTCTTTGGATCAATAGCAATGTTAGGCACAAGAAAAAACTCTTATGGCATGTTTTGTAAGCAATATTGGTTAACATTGCATTGTGTATCGAAGGAGATTTTAACATGTATTTCTTATTTAATCCAATCCGGTGCGGTCCAGTCTAGTATATCAAACATGTCATTTAATTATTATTCTTTTTTTAGTGAAATTTTATTCACTTACTAAGTCTAGTATATCAAACATGTCATTTAATTATTATTCTTTTTTTAGTGAAATTTTATTCACTTACTAAACTACATCGACCTGTCTTACAATCATCGATGTTAGTATACATGGCATGCTATTCGGTAACCTCAATTCTATATTCTTTTATCATTGAACTGTATTAAGTTGTTGTCTCGTGGATTGAGAAAGTAATCCAATGCTTTGCCGCAGGTTCTTCTGTCCAGGGTTAACTTCTTCGGGTCGAAAGATGTCTCAAGCTCCAATGTCCTCCAAAAGTACAGGAAATCAGCAGAGGCTGTCATGTGCGGCCTCCTACCAAAATCTCCAACTGCTACAACCAGTAGAACTGACAGTAATATTCCTTCCAATGCTTTAATACTTAATGCATTTTGGTACATAGTATGGACATGGCTAAGCATGACCGGATATTATTAAAGAAGAAAAAGAAGCTAAAATCTTGTTCGTAGTACACTCAAATCCCATCTAGTACTAGTTACCAAACATCATTAGGTTTTTTTGTTCATTATCAGTTTCCTCCCTTTGACCAATTGATCGTCCTCAATATTGTTCGCATGACATAAGAAGTTAAATTCATTCGTTTGAAGTTTTGTTCATGTGCGGTTTGTTAATGCAGACGGTTTGATATGGGTCAGTGACTGGAATGCTCTGCAGCATCCTGTGGCATCTGCATTTTTAGCCGTTGTATACAGTGATTACATGCTTTCATCTCGTACTGCAAAGATATCTTGTGATGGAGATAACTATAGGCCATCGGACCTGCGGAAGTTTGCCTTGTCACAGGTACACTTTCCGTCTTCACCAAAAACTTAAAAACGTAAACCGATGATTAGGGACTCCTTTCACAAGGCACCGAAAAGGGCACCGTATTCACAGTACGCTTGCAATTGCAAATTCGAAAGCAATAACGAAATCTTTAAAGGACGACTGAATGCAAAAGTAATTGTTCATTGATAGTAGAAAGCTCTAAATTACAACAGTTAGAGCTGGGGATGAACTCAAGAAATCACTTGGTAAACTTTACGAATACCAAGTCCAAGACTGATGAATCATAATAAACTTTTTAACATAAAAAATATTTCCAAAGAGACATACACCAGAATTGAGCATGTACTGCAGATGCACGTGCTCAAGAGGCTAACAGAAGCGGTTGTCCACGACACCTGCTCGTTAGGGAGTAACCAGATCTCTTGTCCATGTCGAGCTCACATACTCACAGTTCTTATATATGTTTGTTATCACTTTGTTTCAGGCCGACTATGTATTGGGTAACAACCCCTTGAAGATGAGTTATCTCGTGGGCTACGGTGATAAGTACCCACAGTACGTGCATCACAGGGGAGCCTCGATTCCAGAAGACGCAACAACTGGCTGCAAAGATGGTTTCAAGTGGCTCAAGTCGGATAAACCGAATCCAAATGTTGCAATCGGAGCACTAGTCGGTGGACCTTTCCACAACGAGTCATTTATTGATTCGAGGAACAATTCAATGCAGACAGAACCAAGCACATACAACAGTGCAGTCATTGTTGGCCTTCTTTCGGGTTTGGTTACTACATCTTCAGTTGCTCAATCTTTTACATAAGGTGGGTTCTCGAACAAATTACTCCAAAATGCTTGTATTATAGTTGCCATACGACGATACTGTTTCAAGGCTTTTATATTTGTAGTTGCATATTTTGCCCCATAGATATCAACTTCTTAGTCTTACCATGTTTGTTATTTTACATCTTCTTACGCGTATTTTTGACAAATTTATCCTCTTCATTTGATATCGATATGCTGCCATCGTATTCCTGTTCATGTTTCTTTCTTGGCTTTTGTATTGGGTTTGTAACCATGTTCTTATCGTATTTCAAATACTCGAGTTATATTTCGTCACAGGTCGAGTAATTGAATGTAAGTTAAGAATTGGAAGAACCTAACTCAGTCCGAGCTTGAAATTGAAATAATGGACCGTTTGGCATGAACAATTCACATTTTCAAATAGGAAAAAAAATCGATCATTTCGACTCAAAAAAGTATGAATTTATTGAAGAATATATTAAGGCTCTATTTGTTTCGGATTAAAATCAGATTTTAATTTAAGTTAAAGTCAAATAATCAATATTAACTACATTTTTCATAGGTCTCACAGTTTTTCAATCACACATTTCAAAAATTTTCTATCATACTATTAAAAATATAATTTTAATCCTCACCAAATATGCACTGAAGTTGTTGACGATTTGATTGTGAATCCAAAATGTCTAAATGCCTTCTATTATTGTCAATGATATTGTCATTGGTATTTGCTAGCAAAAATTTGTCGAGATAATATTGTCAGTGTCGATAATTCTGTTCGAAATAACCTAGAATTATTATTTTCCATCATATAACCTACAATAATATAATCGGTGATTACACAGAATTATTATCGATAGTCACTTGCTCTATATAATTCTTTTATTATTATTAAAAAAAAAAAAAGGCTCCTAAGAAATTGTCTATGGCCTCGGGATCGCTTGAGTCGCCTCTTCGAATAAAATTAACTTATTTATAAATTATATATTCAGCACGTTCTCTCGCGTACGCGCTACGTACTTTTTTTTTTTTTTTATTAAAAGTTTGATGCGCGCAAAATAATCACTAGTTAGCCATTTGAACTTAAAATTTTTAATGTTTTCATACTTTATTAATCTCCTTGTCAAAAAGTTTAATCTATAAAAAATAAAAAATAATTGAAAAAAAACTTGTTAAATCACCTCCAAAATAGAGTCCCAATGTCGATTATGGGTTGAATAACACTATCTAGTACTTGTGATTGAACATCAATCTAAGTGTTAGAATATTATAGATCATATTAAATGAGTTATAATTTCTTGTATTTAATTGAATTTGTAATTTAATGTCATTAGTGTTATCATCTAGACTGGTATTAAATACAATAATACTAAATAGCATTAATCTTATGGGTTCTTGGCGGTAGAGAAGGAAGAGAAATAGGAATGGGATTTGTGTTTTCATGATATGTCATAGTGTGCGATTTATCTTGATTTTTAATTGATGAACAAGAAGGAAAATGCATTATACTTTTTTTTTTTAAGACTCGGACCACGTGTTCAACGTTTGAACATCTTTGTGGTGTTTATTATGACATTTAACCAATCATCCACCCTGGCTTGGACCCTTTAGGTACATTTGATTGCATTTCGATGTAAAACAATGCAGGTGTGTCGAGACATCCATTACCAAACCTATTAATGTACTCTTTCTACGTGTAATGTTTATTTTATTTATATCTATGGTTCAGGTACATCCTCAAGTCCTTTAATTTGGTGTGTCGAAGGTTAGCTGTATTGGGGGCACGATATCAATCGTTCAAGGCTTTGGGATTGTTTTTCATTTCGACTACCGCTATATCTACTGTTTAAAAATAAATAAAAAAATTATTCTAATAATAAGAAATTAAGTCTTACTCTCGACTGATAATACCAGTATGTATATTATGCCTAATATCACGATAATATTGATTGTGCTACCATCATCCTCATTAATCATGTGACTACACCATGCATGAGACTATTGTCACGGACTACAAGGTAGTGATATGAGATTGGACATGACACGAAAATATCATGGCACCAAATGGAAAAATGAGTTAGACCTATGGTTGATTAGGTCTAAGCTTCAAAGGTACATGGCGATGCCGGTGTCACCTAATTTCATGGGGAGATGATCGGTGTCCGTGGTGTCGGATTCGTGTCCGGTGATGTCTAGAAAATTCGGGTGTGGTTGCAGGCACTGCGGCACAGCTGCAACGCGGGCAGGACATCGCGGACAAATTGTAGGCAGCACCCAGGACGCAGGCAGGACATGGCCAGACACAGACTACAGTCATGACATGATACAGGCAGCACAACAACACAAAATGCAGGCTGCCTGACATGGGGAGTGACATGGCCATGACATGGGCAATATTTCCAGCACATCAGGTGGTTTTCTAGGGAGAAATACCATGGGCTGATTGCTGGGATATTTTGGGGAAGTCTTGTACAAATTGGCCACTCAAGCCACTTGCAAGATTAAGGCCAATGAAGGAAGCAAAAGCCAAATTGATGACTATGAAAGGGACATGGCTTGCACATGGGAATTGTAGAGACATTCCACTTGCAAGAAGCAAAATCCGAGTTTGCTACCTTTGGTCTAAAGAGATTTAAACTAAGGATGTTTAAGGCAAGTTGAATGCATTGAAAACCATTGGATGAGGATTGATGATGATTGATCATAGCCATTTAATCCAAGGCCCTTGCATGGGATTTGCCTATAAATAAGGATGGAGTCCCATTGTAATCTACACATTAGAATCCATTAGAATTTTATGTAGGAAATGTGGAGTTGAGAAAATTATTGGAAGACATCCAATTTATGGGGTTCATGCTACTCATATGATTCTTGAGATTTCATTAGAGTGGTAGACATTAGAATTGTTTACATTGGAATTCTTATATAAAGAGAGATTTTCTCCCAATCATACTTGTGTTCTTTATTATTTCAAATTACTCTACTCAAAGTTGTTATAATTTAATCTAGTAAGGTTGAATTATTTTGGGGGCGAGGGAAGGCTGACGTAACGTTTTCTCGTAGGGACGGGAATTGCTTGCGTTAAGGCCGCACGGTGTCTAGTTTTCTAGTGTAAGAATTTTAGTCCCGTGACAATATGCATGCTTCGTTTAAGACTCTAGTGCAAGGCAAAAAGGTATACCAATTTTCTCAATTTACATATATCACTTTCTAATTTAGTTAAACTTCGAAAAAATCATATTACATTTTTTAAATGAACATGGCGAAAGTTCATCAATCAAGAAAAATAGGAGCATCACGAGCAACCATCCTTGAGCTCAGTATTCATTAATTTATGAATAAATATTATCAATAAATTTTGCACCAACTAACCTAAATTCGATTATATAGCAACATTTTACTTTAACTTGTAATTATTACTTTATTGGCACATTGACCAATTTGTACTTCAAGGTTCTTAATCCTTTTAACAACTTTAGTAGATCAACTTAATCTGATTCATGTGGAATTTTTTCAAAGATATTCCATAAAAGATAAAGGGGTTTTATTAGCAAATGCAATATAAAATATAGGTGTCACAAAAATATTCAAGAAGTCTTTTATTTCGAGCTCAGAAATTAATTAATCAAATGAACACCAAACGAACGAGGGCTCAACAACTTCTACACTCCGATTGCCACAAGTTTTTCTCACCCACAAAGGCAAGGGAAAAATCAATGGAAGAAGGAATCAACAAGGCAGCTCCTTCGGTCCAAGCATAAAGCAAGACATTTTTCCCTCTTTTCTCAAATCACACAGGTAAACGGCTAGGAGAGACGGTATATATGATGAATATTAGATCACCTCCAATTTTGGACCAAGTCATTAATTGGCCACCAATAAACCAGGGGCCTAAACCAACAAATAGGCTACAAAACCAATATTATCTCCAACCTCTAACTTGGGTTATTCACGAGTGTTGAGTCTGCAGAGCTATTAACTCAATTAAGTTGTTTATAGTGACCCCAAATTGTTTCTAAGTCGAGTCATCACTTTGGTGTCAATAATATTCTCGACATCGATTTTTCATCATCGTTCGAAATTATTGACTATCAAAACCCAGCAATAGGATTTCATATTTTTCATATATCCTATCATGTACATTTCATTTATAATTAAAGATGCTTTGTAATACCCTATAGTGTTGGGGTGGGGCATGAATTATGTTAAGTTGTCGAGCCTAATGAAACATAAGAGATCTAGTAAAATTCGATTTTGTCCTAATTTATTTTATAAATATGGAGCAATTCTTAGGCTTTATGAATTATCATCAAATAGAAAGAAAGAGAAGGTAGAAGAGATGAGATGATATTTTCTCATGCAAATATTTTTTTCATCATAGTGAATTACTGCAACGAAGGGAAAGGAATTGAGGCGAACCTCTATAAATTTTGCGTATTCATGATTTTCTATTTTCTTTCTTTATATTAAATGTTCTTAGTGGAATAGAATTAGGGTTTATAATTATCAACAAATTAGACTTTAATTAAATTTGAGATAATAATAAGCACAACAAAATCAGAACAATATGAAGTAAATACGCGTGTTTATATTGGTTCAATACAAAAGTTACGCCCACTTGCCTCTCTTTTTGTATTCAAAACAATACCTCTTAAAATTGTTTGCGTATGATAAAAATATGTTAAAGATAATATTTAAATGATATGCATCTGTTCTAATTAATTACTTAAAACTGTTAGACTGTGTAATTTATTGGAGCAGCTAAAGGTTATGATCTCAAGATAATATTTAAATAACATAAATTTAATCACATTTAATTAATAGATTAAACTTTTAGATCAAGTGATTTAACAAATTATGCCAATGCAAATATCTCATTATAACAAAAGTAGACTACAAGGTAATTCAGGCTCCTTTATGTTTTGTTTACACAACAACACTCCTCCATTCCCTCAACTCCTTTGTATAAATAGAAATATTAGTTCAATTTATTACGTTTCCGAACTTGTGTCCTCAATATAAAATTTGCCTAAAAAATGTAAATTGCGATTAGGCTCTGTATGATGAAACAAAATGGTGTCGAGAACTCAACAAGTTCTCTGCTATGTTGTCTTTACAAGATTAATGGGGCAAGGGTAACATGGGCTTCATGTGCTCAACAGGCAGTCATTTTCTACCCTCGAAACTTGCTTTGCCACACACCTACACCACTAACTGCCTTTATGTGAGAACAGTGGGGACACCTCTCTATTTCTCTATATGCTTTAATCACTTATTTATCAACAAGTTTCATTCACAGAACATGGGATGGCCTTCAAAGTAGGCCACTCCATGGTCCCAGCCTTAGTTTCAATCTCAACTTGTACTAGAATTTGATCTCGAAATTATTGAAAAAAAAAAAAAAAGATTTAGTCCCAGTTTGATGGTCATGTAAAGAAGAAACTAGGGGGAAATGAAGTTTTGAATAGTAAATTTTTGGAGAACGTGGGATTAAAAAATAGGTATAAGTTAATAATTTACATGCAAAATATTTTATTATGTGAACGTGTAATTGAAAATGAATATAAGAAATAAAAGGTTTTCAAATAAAGAGAGTTGAATAGGGACTTAGTAATTTGTTAGATTCTCGAGTTCAACCTAGCCGACCAATTTCATTATACGGGTGGCTTTCTTAGTCTCATCTCGACTTTGTAGTCTCGATCTTTATCATGTTAATTTGTATTTTTGACTTGCACTAGATTTAATGAGAAAATATTTCATTTGTTGTTGTTAGATTCTTGGGCAAATGTTTGGTTGTGCTTAAGAATAAGTCTAGTTCTATTAAAGTGTGTTTGAATGGAGCTTATATCTTAAGAATAAACTACATTTGTTGTTCAAACTTGCGTCAATTAGCAGTATTATGAAAATCATATTGAATCGACTGGTTCAATTGCCTCAAATCCGATCCATAGGCTCTATTGTATTAAAGACCCAATTCAAATTAACTTTGTTAACCTCCTTTTTTGTAGGGGAGACGTGGCCAACAAATCCAAGTCCTCTCATATCATTTAAGCATTTACTCTTGTACACTTGAACAAATCGTAAGTCACATGTGGCCTTCTCCGAAGTGGGGAGGTGGCCGCGTGCACACTTACGATTGTCAAGTCAATCAATGTATAAGTGAAGAGGTGTGGGACGTACAAGAAACATGAGCCACTAAGTATTGAATGATTGAATCTGATAGGGTATGATGTATATATATTGAGAACAAATTTATAGTTTTGAGAGTCTAAAGCTACATTTCCTTCAAATGGTACAATGTGTGATCTTTTATAACTTTAATTGAGAAATGAAAACGGTTGGATGAAGTGACATGTGGCCTCATTTGACGGTTGAGGTAGGGCTGGACAAAACTCCTGAATCGAATCGAACCAAACCAAGAGATTCTTTTTAAATTAAATACCTGAATGAGTATCTAAACCGAGAACCGACAGGTTCGATTCGGTTCGATTTTTGGTTTTAGACCAAAAATCGAAAAATCGAACAAGAACCAAATATCCCTAATTTTTTTTTATCTTAAATAAGTCAAATTATTTTATTTTTTTTACATAAATTTGCTAACTAATTAATTTAGCTCAAACCTAAAATATGATTTTCCTATTTCTAATTGTAGCCCAAGTCCAATTAATCAAACCGACCTAAATTTTACCCAAATCTTTTATTCAACCATAGTGTCATTTCTGTCTAGATAATCGAATTGAAAGCCTCTCTTTATCATTGTGAGATTGCTGTCTTTCTCTTCCTGTACTTTTAACTGTCAAATCTATGAGAACTCAACAAAGAGAAGCGCAAAAGATATCACGAGATTGGACTACGTTATTTTATAAAAGCTAAATTGAACATATCAATAGTTGAATTAATGTAGCGTTATTGTAAATAACAAAAAAAAAATTTATTGTACGAAATCCCTGAACCGAATGAAATCGAACCGAACGAAACCAAACTCGAACGGTTCCATAATTAAATTTGGACCCGACGATTCCATTTACTAAATATCCGAAAATTTGGGTTCGACCGAACCAAACCATGTTCAGCCCTAGGTTGAGGTCTCCTCATAGGTTTCACTCCATGAATCATAGGCAGACGGGCATTTAATACTTTTGACAAGCAATCACTCTAAAGTTTAGGCTGACCTCTGAAATATAGATTGACAATTTGACATTAAGATCCTGTTGTAGTGAGTTGTCACATTAATTAGTCGTATGTAAATCTTGTATGGAACATCTCCTAGGAGATAGTGGTATTAGACAATGTTCTCTATAAATTAGGAGGTTGGTAGCCTCGAACTTTATCATGCAGCAGACGAGACACCTCACCTCAACTTTGGAGGGTCAACCCTCTAAGGCACATCGGATGAAGTGATGCATCGCATCGACCATGGTCCCACCTCGACAAGGTAAAATGGTGACGTGGAGTATGGGCCTGGGGAGCTTGCCAACCGATTGCCACATGGCGATGATCAAAGAAGCGTAACGAACTTCCAAATGCTATTGCTTTTCAAAGAGACTTCTTCTATAATTAATATTCTGATGTGGGATAAGATAAAGTTGTAGGCTAGCCAATTGATAATTTAAATATTTAGTTGTTTACTTCATTCTCCATGTTAACAAATCATGGCCTCCAAAGCACAAACAATTTCAATTGAACAAAGCAGATTATTTTGGACACACTAATTGTTAGTTTTTGAAGTTTTAAAATACTTTGAATTAGTAGTGCTAAAACCAAAAAAAAAAAAAAAAAGAATATTTCTATAATATTTTATTGTTTGTGTGTGTATGTATTTATTTATTTAATTTGGCATTCGATTCTACCCCGGTTCGATATTTGTCGGGTCTTTGACCTTTAATCCTTGTCCTTTTCTGACTTGTATCGATTTTTAAAACATTACAAATTAACACGCATGTGGCCCAAAGCTTAGAAGACAATTAACCTACCTAGGTGAAACTTATTTACACTTAAAAATCGTGGGATTCACCACTAAAAAGTTGATAGCTTATTTGCCATATATTTTGAAGTTAAAATCTTTTCAATTATATAATGTCTAGCTTTATTAATATTTGGTACTATTGGCTAAGTGGATATCTCATTGAAATGGGGCAAATGGAATTGAATGAGGACAGAATGACCAGGAAAAAGCTGTGAGAAACACCTCATTTTTGGGGTCTTAGAGGTTAATTCATAAGTACACGCTTAAATTGTTGAGATTGAAACTATAAAAATCTATTGAAGTCATCAACAAATAGTAAATCTTACGAGTCTCGAAAAGAATTTAGTGAAATTTATTTAAATCGATGATTGAACTTCACTTTTTCCAAATTGACTCCATAATTTATACTTACGTACAATCAAGTTGCTCCATCCATCTACACATAATCAACTGTAGAAAATCTTTTAGTCAATAGTAATGTTATTCATCGTCACTGCTGTTTAATATCAATCTAGATGACATCACGTGTATCATTAAATTATAGGTTCAATTAAATACAAGAATTTATTATTCATTTATTAGGATTTATCACATGTTGACACTTAGATCGGTACTCTAGTACCACTGATACTAGATAATATTATTCTTTAGCCAAAATCTATTATAGTGCTTGAAATGAAAATCTTTTAGATAAAATGAATGACAAACAATATAGTATCCAAAAACGAAAATCTTTTAGCCGAAAAAGATATTGAAAATATGATTACTCTGTGGATATTTATCCCCACCCATTAATAATAATAATAATAATAATAATAATAATAATCCAAGAAGTGCATTTGATAGATGGATAGTATTAGAGAATACAATAAATAAGATATTAACTTTTTTTCATTAATATTGTCTCGTACCACGGAGTACTTGACATGATAGGTTCCAAGAAACCTTGTAAATAGGGAGGAAGGTTCCTAAATAAATAAATAATAATAATAATAAGGACCAAAAATAAGGAGAGATCAGAGAAATTTTCTTGAAGGACCCCATATTGTCCTAAAGAAATGTAACATCAAGTAATAAATCCAACGCCATTGGCTCCCAACATGTTTTTGAACTAAAACACAATCCCTAAAACACTTATGGTATCTCCTTTGCCTCCACAACCCCACATGCCACTGTATTTATCCCTATTCTCTACCCCCACTTTATATAACCCCTTGCAATCCCTTTTTCCCACCACATCTTAATTCTCACTCCAGTCAGGTCGAGTTTAGTCATTGCTTTTCTTTCTATTATTTTGAGAGTAGCTCTTTTAAGTTTAACTACTCAAATCCTCATCATATACCCTCGCAAACATTCTTTCTGCTCGAGTTGTTGCTTTTCTTTTTCTGTTAATTCGAAACTCCCGGCTTCAACCTCATCCACCCAAATTCCCGATAATCCTAAAAATGGCAATTAGAAGAGCAAACAAACTATCCCAAAGTGCAGTTTTAAAGAAGATATTAAAGAGGTGTTCAAGCTTGGGAAAGAAAGTACAAGGATATGATGAAGAAGGGCTTCCTGTGGATGTGCCAAAAGGTCATTTTGTAGTGTATGTAGGGGAAAATAGAAGCAGATATATTGTTCCAATCTCATTCTTGGCAAGACCTGAATTCCAGAACCTTCTTCAACGTGCAGAAGAAGAATTTGGGTACGATCATGACATGGGACTCACTATTCCTTGTGAAGAATATGTTTTCCAGTCTCTAACATCCATGCTTAGAGAGAGATCAGAGAGAGAAACTTGAGTTTTTCTATCAAGAAAATACTACTAGAGATTCTCGAAACTGCTTCTGTATTTTCTTTTTATTTTTAGGATTTTTTTTCTACAATTGATTGGCTAATTGAAAGAAACCCTAAGCACCACTATCATTGATTTGGGTTTTCTGATTATGTAAATCTTGAAAAAATTTAGATTTTCCTCATGGAGGTGTTTGGTTGTACGTTGCAACTTGTACCCTGTGAGAGTGCTAATGTAGAATTATTTATGGGAATTTATGCAATGACTTCATGTCACTTTTCTCTGCTTATTCTTTTCAATTTTTAAAGCCGTTATTGAGTTGTTGAATGTAAATCTAATTTAAAACACATATGTTAGATTGGGGACATGAATATTGTATACAATTTTGTCCAACTTTTTAGATACTAAAGTAACTAAACATTCCCTTAAATTGTTAAAGCATATAAAAATAATTTATTGTACATGCACAGTTTTAACATTTTCATTTGGGTAGATCGGATTTTTCGTCAATCGAGGATATTTTGTCCCTATTCGAGCTCCATTATAATTTGTTTTTGGCGAAATTTTATTTTGCAATAGTGATTTTTTGAAGAATATGTACTTATATTTTGAGTTTATATGTAATAATATTTTATTTAAGATTGTGTGGTTGAAAAGAAAAGAGAGAAAATATATATTTTGAAATTAATGAAGCCCCTTATTTACTTACTCGACTTTGCTATATGTACATAAAAGTTTACATAAGAGATTGCATAATACCACATGGAACTCTAAAATTTGCTAGTTTAAAATTAACACAATCAATTTTTTTATCCAATATATTTTTAATTTTTTTACATCATTTTATGTAATCCCTTATGGGGGAGATTGATGGCTTTAAAAGTTTGAAGGTAAGAGGAAGAGGGAAATAAATAAAGAAACCAAAACATGTATGGTAAGGTTTGCTTGCCACAAATTTTTTTAAATTTTTTTTTAATTATATATTTTATAGAATCATAAATTTTCTCCATTTTTTAATTACACATACTCCAAAAACAATTATTTTCATTTGAAAAAATATGTGTTAAACAAAGCTTTTAGACGTCCGTAGTGCCAAGGTACACTCCATTTTTATTGGAAATTTTGTAGTAGATGTCACAAATCTTTCAAAAATTTATAGTTTGGTTCCAAAACTTCTAATCTTAGCACTTACATTCTAAACATTTTTATAAATGTGCACCAAAAGAACCTTTAGATAGTATCCACCCAAAAATCTGTTAGATGATAAAAAATAAAAAAATAAAAAATTAACGTTTGGCTTTACCATTTTTAAGAAGCGCAAAATGGTCTCTTCACGTTTTATTGATGAAAACAATTTTAAATAATATTAAATTTAAACAAAGAATTAACAAAATTACAAAAAAGAAAAGAGAGAAGAGGAAAGTGTCGTTTTTTCGAAACTTGTCCCCGATGCACATTTTTGATTATCAAAACATCAAGAGGTCCTTTCGACATACATTTATTAAAATATTTGGAATATAGGTGTTGAGATTAAAAGATTTGGGATCTTAACATTCTAAACATTTTTAAAATGTTAAAACTAAAAAGAGAGATGTGTGACATAATTTGTCTTTGTCATGACTATTTTGTTTAATTCAGATTACAAAATGTTCCAATAATGCATTCTGGATAATGGAGCTAGAAGTAGCTGACAATGTCAATGTCAATGTCTTAACTAATTTATAATGCAACTATAAGTTATCATAATTATCACAACTTGAGGATGAGTGACTTTGTTGACTTACTTGGGTTGCACAAAAAGCTTTGACTTTGTGTTTCCACTTGCATGCATGTTAATTTCAAGATGGGCAATGTGATAATGCATAATTATTTAAATTAAACAATTAGTTAAGTTTGACCGACATTTTTTCGTTGGATCTTGCTACTTGTATATTAAGATTTATATAATGGATTAGTTTATATCACGTTACACTTTATGATTTGTCAGATTAAAATATAATTAATTTTTTTATCAAATCTTTTTCCTTCACATCATATTATGATACAATCCATCATGTATATATTTTATATACATGGAGCAAAATCCTTTTTTCGTTTATATTGAGTGTTTATCAAGTCATGGGCTAAAATTTAACAAATTAGTACTCGATTAATTAGTAATTAATTCATAAATATTTTGAAAAAACAAAAAATTAAATAATTAAAATAAATGTATAATTTGATATTGAATTTGAAAAAAAAAGAATAAGAAAAACTCTGTAGAAATTTGTTCGCGCGTTTTATTAGAGAGAAAAATATGAGAAATTTGATTCGATAAATGAGATCAAAGAGAGAGAAACGTAAAAGTTTGAGCGAATCATCCTTTTCGAGATACTTATAATCAAATAGATTCTCAAAATTTAACTTAATTGAGAAAATTTAACTTCTACAAGTTTTCACGTTGACTGCAATTCAAAATTCAAGCAAAAAGGATGAGAAGATTTGTGAGCTCCAATGCATAGCAATATTAAATAAAAAAGNTGTAAAAAACGTGTTTGGTTTGTCGTTCTGAAAAATTATTTATTAGAACAGAAAACTAGAAAACACTTTTGGTTTGAAATTGTGAAAAATTATTTTATGAAACTTTTATATTCAATAAAAATAGAGCAATTTTAAGTTTAATATGTTTCAGTTTGGTCCCCATTATTTCACATTATATTGAAAAGAATAGTAATTTTTTAGAGAATATGTGATTAAAGATTAGAAAAAAAATTAATTTACATGTAAAATTATTTTATTGAAAAAATATTTGATTTTGAATTTAAGAAAAAAAAATGTTTTTTAAAGAATACGGCAGAAGCTTAATTCTATGCTCCAAATATATGTATAATTTGAAATCCTAATCTTATATGTGGAAGGATTTTGTCACTTGTACGTCACATTTTGTCATCCTCGTTGATAGTAAATGTGTTGGTAAAAACCTATTTGATGAAAAAATAGCTTTAAAAAAAAAACTGCCAAATAATGGCATTCTATTAATGAAAATTGTCAAACGAGATATACACTAAGCATGATTGTACGTGGAATCTATTTAATGGTCTCTCAACAGAATGGTCCTTCTGAAATTAATGTATTATCTATTCATTGCATTCTAGTAATGAAAATTGTCAAAAAGATGTACACCAAACATTGTTTGATTATTCGTTGAATCTATTTAATGGTCTCTCGACATAATGGTCCTTGTGAAATTAATATGTTATCTCTTCATTAGACTTCATCATGAATCCTATCAATCCATCAAATTAAGTGGTCCCTTCGATTCATATCTTAGCCATCAAATCAGAGGGCCAAAGTTCATCCCTGACAATTAAACTTGATAGGACATCACAAAATTGGTTCTTTGGAAATATTTGTTAAATATGTTATTTGTTATAAATTACTAGTAAGCAGACTACAAAAGTATGATATGTTGAATGTAATTATAAATACAGTGTATTTTGCAATTATTTTTTTTTTTATTGAAATTTGGTATTTCATATTAAAAGTTAATCTTATTAAATCTATGCATCTTTTATTCGGTCTGGCATTTATCCTTAATATGTTCTTGTAATATGGTGGTTCGTTTGATCTTTAAACGGACTGAGTTGCTCAATTGAACTTAACGAGTTTTAACACTATATTAAGATTTAGGATTTCGACTTAAAATGTGAATTTTATTAAGAAGAATAGTCAAAATTCTTGTAGATTGTATTTTTATTTATTGTTATATGATGTTGAAGTTACATTAGTACATCTTCCTACAAGATAGAGATGTCAACGAATCGAGTCGAAACTCGAGATTCGAGCTCGGCTTGAGTAAAAATAGTTTGAGTTTTTTTTTTTTTTTTTGCCCGAGCTGTACTTTTGCTCGACAAAAGCTCAAACTGAGCCGGCTCACGATTTTTTATTTTTTTTAACATACAGGCAGCTAAGTAGCCGCATGCTTAACTTTTAATTTTTATTTATCTTTTAAGGCTTAGTTCATCACAGATCGAAAATGGCACGTGACATTAGTCGGCCTGTGAGCCAGGCTTAGACTCAGGCTCGGACCGACGCCCCAAAATGGGGTTTGGTATAACCGAGCTGCGAGCCAAATTCACACCCCTACTACAAGATGATAATTCGTTTAAAAAAGTTAATCTTGAAATTTATGAGTTTGTTTGAGTTTAATTAGGATAGAATTAGGCCTATTAAGTGAGACGAGACGCTGGTTGGCCAGGCTTGCTCCACAAACTCGTGCCAGAAGTAAGCAACTAAATTCTTGTGTGAGCCGAGGCTAGGCAAGTTGGACTCTGTAGCCTTGTAGATTATGGTGATGATGCAGGGTGCCCTTCAGCTCTTAAAATTTGAATTTCAAATTTATTTTTATGTTGAATTCGAGTCTATAAATCTGGACGGATAGTAAACAAATTTCATCACATTTTAGCATTATTTATAATCTTCTAATACTGTCATCTTTTCAATATAATTATTATTCAGTCGTTCCTTTATTAAAACAACTTTTTCAAATCCAATTTTCTTTGTACCAATTATTTCAAGTAGTTGGTTTTATTCCTAAATTTTCTTTATTAAAAAAAAAAAAAAAAAGGTTGAGAATGGAGAGCAGATTACAGAATCACATCGTAACATCTATGGAAAGGACTGTAAGTGTTATGCCCTAGGTCCAATCAACTTGGGACTTAA
>CAIGRB010161326.1:1187-14952 GCA_903798255.1 Fraxinus quadrangulata
AAAACCTGTATTTATATATAAAATATCTGATTTTTGAAAATTAAAACTTGAAATCTGATTTTTGAATTTAAATCTTGAAAAATAGGATTTCATGTAATTACCACTTATAAACCATCCAAAACTGAACCCAACCCAATCGAAAGCCCAGAACTATTAATCTCTAAATGGTAACCCAAACTAAACCCGAATTAAAATACATCCCAATTTAACCTGAACCCGAACTAAAGCCTAGCCCAAAACGTAACCCGTTCCCAAATTATACCTCAACACGTTGAACCCAAATCCCAACTATACAAATCGTAAATTTGACCCTCTTTAACTATTTAATAATGTCAATTTCATCCTCCAACTATTAGAATCTCAATCTATTTCATACGGTAAATAACATTCTTCAAATATAAAAATCATTAATTCGATCCAATAACTATAAGCTGATGCAAAACTCATCATCCAACTATTAGATAACATAAATTTCATCCTCAAACTACTTAGTATGTCAAATTTCATCCTTAAACTCTGGAAATCTTCAACTTGATCTTTCAACAACAATTTAATTCCTATTTCAATCTCCAACTATTTGAAATAGTAAATTTCAACCTTCAACTATTTATAATGGTAAACTTTACCCTCAAACTATTTGAAATGTTAAATTTCATCCTTCAGCTATGCAAATCATTAATTTAAACCTAAAACTACTATATGACCTTAATTTCATCCTCCAACTATTTGAAACGGTAAATTTCATCCTCAATCTATTTAGTATGTCAAATTTCATCCTTCAACTATGAGAATCTTTAATTTGATCTTTCAACAACTATTTAATTCCTATTTCATCCTCATCTATTTGAAATGGTTAATTTTATCCTCAAGCTATTTGATAATATAAACTTCGACCTTCAGCTATGCAAATCGTTACTTTAAACCTGAAACTACTATATAATCGTAATCTCATTCTACAACTATTTGAAACTGTAAATTTCATCCTCAAACTATGTAGTATGTCAAATTTCATCCTTCAACTATAGAAATCTTTAATTTGATTTTTCAACTACTACTTAATTCCTATTTCATCCTTCAACTATCTATCATGTTAAATTTCAGTCTCAAACTATTTGAAATGTGAAATTTCATCCTTCAATTATGTAAATCTTTAATCTTATCCTTCGACTATTAGATCATTTATATTTCATCCTCCAACTATTTAATAATGTCAATTTCATCCTCCAACTATTTAATATGGTAAATTCATCCTTAACTATTCAATTCATCAACTTGATCCTTCAACTAATTGATCATTTAAATTTCATCCTCCAACTATCTTTTATGATAAATGTCATCTTCGACTATTCAATTCTTCAATTTGATCCTTAATATATTTTATAATATCAATCTCATACTCAAACTATGAATATGTTATGTTTCATCCTCCACCTATACAAATCATCAGTTTCATCCTCAATCTATTTAATATGGTAAATTTTATCCCCCAACTACTTAAAGTAATGAATTTCGTCCACAATCTATTTAATATGTTAAATTTCATCCTTGAATTGTACATGTCGTAAAATTTGTTCCTTCTACTACTAGATGATGTCAATTTGATCCACGTTTAAAATGGTAAATCTCATCCTTTAACTATACTAATAATGAATTTGACCCACCAACTATTTAATAATATTAATTTCATTTCCCAATTGTTTAAAATGGTAAATCTCATCCTTTAACTATACAAATAATCAATTTGATCCTTTGATCCACCAACTATTTTATAATATCAATTTCATTCCCAAACTATTTAAAACGGTAAATTTCATCATTTAACTATATAAATCATCAATTTGATCCTCAACTATTAAATAACGTAAATTTCCTCCCACAATCATTTGTTGATATTAATTTTATCCTTCATTTATTTAATAATATCAATTTCATCCTCCCATTTAAATCATCAATTTCATCCTCAAATTATTTATTATGATAAATTTCATCCTTCAATTATGAAAATATTAATTTGATCCTTCAAGTATTTGGTAGTGTCAATTTGATCCTCCAACTATTTAATAATGTCAATTTCATCCTCTTAACTATTGGTAATAGTAAATTTCATCCTTTAACTATACAAAGCATCAATTTGATCTTTCAAAATATTAGATAATATAAATTTCATCCTTCAATTATTTTATAATGTCAATCCTTTCTTATAGGAAACAATCTCTCCTTGGATCACATTCGGGCTTTCGTGTCTCTGAGCATGGATGAAATTCTCTAAGAAAATTTATTCTTATTCCGAGTCTTTCGCATTACTGGTGGTGGTTCATCCTCCGCGGATGGATATGGTGGATGGTGACGAATGGGAGTGAGAATGGGTGGGAGGGGATAGTTACTGGTGGTGGCGGTGGCGGTGGCGGTGGTGGAGGAAGAGGTGGAGTGTCCGCGGTGACATTGGAGGATTTTCTTGGAAGGCTGGGGCAATGACTGAGAAAGATGTTAGAGTTTCGTCTGTTGTTAAAATGGCTCCTCCTCCGCTTGCCGCGGGGGTGGCGGCGGTTCAATTTGGTCTATCAGTATGCATGCAAAATGTGCCTATAGATAGAGGGCTCGAAGTGGAGTTTGGAAATGGGATGGTGGACGTGTTAAACAATTCAAAGAAATAAAGAAAAAGGAAGAAGAGGCTAGGGTTTCATTGATACTGCATAATGAAATTGAATACAAAAATCTAAATACAAAGAGACTATATATAAGCTAAATAAAGGAAACTAAAGACTATTCTACCCTTAATAAATAATAAAACAAAATAAGATAAATATTTCTTAACATCTCCCCTCAAACTCACGATGCGGCAGCGACAAGCATCAAGAGTTTACCAACTAGAAAATAAAAACGGAAAATAGAATGCGACTTGGTGAAGAAATCTGCAAGTTGTAAAGAAGAATAAACAAATGGCAAAGTAATTATGCCATGCTTGAGATGATGATGAGTAAGGTGACAATCGATCTCAATGTGCTTAGTTCTTTCATGAAAAATCGAGTTGTGAATGATTTGAACATAACTCTGGTTATCACTATACATAAGAGTGAGATGAAAAACAAAAACTCATATATCTGCAAGTAACCAACGTAACCAAACAATCTAACCAAACAATCTCTTTGGTAGTAGATGCCATAGTACGATATTCTACTTCGGTTGAAGATTGAGAAACAATATATTGCTTCTTGCTCTTACAAGAAATAAGAGAATCACCCAAAAAGATACAGAAATCAGTAATAGACTTGCGATATGTGGGATCACTGCATGATTAGCATCAAAGTATGTACGCAGCTCCAAGGAAGATGTGGATGGAAGTAAAAGACTCTGAAAGACTGTATCGCGAAGATACCGCAAAATGCGAAGAACAGCTGCCCAATGAACTGTAGCAGGAGAAGCAACAAATTGACTAACAACATGAACAACATATGCAATATCTGGACGAGTAATAGTGAGATATACTAAGCTCCCAACAATAGTAAGGTATAAAGTAGGATCTGATAAAGGTAAACCATCAGAAGAAGAATACTTTGCATTAACCTCAATGGGAGTATCAACGGTCTTATTATCAGTATGTCTAGCCCGCTCAAGAATATCTGTAACATATTTTGACTGAGAAAGAAGATAACCTCTGGGTGAGCAGGCTACTTCAATACCCAAGAAATATCGTAGAGAACTTAAATCCTTCATTTCAAAATGTCTAGCTAATTCTGTCTTTAAAACTGAAATACCATCAATATCATCACTAGTAATAATCATGTCATCGACATATAAAGATAGAATGATACGACCTATATTAGTGCACTTAACAAAAGGAATAGAATCATGACTACTAGAAGTAAATTCAAGGGAAGAGATCATAATAGAAAATTTCTCAAACCAAGCACGAGGTGCTTGTTTGAAACCATATAAGGCTTTCTTAAGCTTGCAAAGATATCTAGAATCAAGTGAAACACCAAGAGAGATATAAACATCTTCTTGAAGATCTCCTTTGAAGAAGGCATTTTAACATCAAGTTGAGAGATACGCCACTGACAAATCGAAGCTACTGCAATAAGAGTACGAATAGTAGTCATTTTTTACAACATGAGCAAATATCTCCTCATAATCCATACCATACTGTTGAGAGTACCCTCTTGCAACCAACCTAGCTTTTTATCGCTCAATTGATCCATTAAAATTAGTCTTGATCTTATACACCTAATGACAACCAATAATACTCTTACCAAGAGGCAGATGAACCAAATCCCAAGTACCAGTCTTATACAAAGCAGAAAGTTCCTCATCCATAGCCTGCTACCAAAGAGGATCAAGAATTGCCTCTTTATAGGAAGATGGCTCAGAGAGACAATGAATAAAAGCTAAAAAGAAAGTAAAAGATACAGAATAACAAGAATAAGCAAAATATGGTAACTTTGTAGACTTACGAATGCGTATGGATCGACATAGAGGTGGATCCACAATCTCAGACGGTGTTTGAGAGACATAGGAGAAGAGGGAACTTCAGGTGTGCCGGAGAGTAAAGTATCAGTACATGCAGAATGATCAGTACGAATTAGTTGTAACTGAGATGACAAACTATCAGAATCATTAGAAAATAGATCTATACGAATAAGATCAGATCTAGTCAAACTATGAGTAGTGGACGAAATAGAAAAGAAAGATATATGCTCGAGAAAGACAACATGACGAGACATATAAAGTTTTTGAATTATTGGATTAAAACAACGATACCCCTTTTGACTTTCACCATAACCAAGAAAGATACAAATAGCAGATCAAGATGACAACTTGCTGCGTTCTACATGAGGACGAAGAAAAAAATAAGTACAACTAAAAACTCTAAAGAAAGAATAATCAGGTGCATACCCATGCAACTTTTTCGAAATGAGAAAAACCTGAAATATGAAAAGATGGAATTGTATTAATCAAACCTACAGCAGTAAGAACAGCTTCACCCCAAAACACACTAGGAACAGAGGCAGACAACAAGAGAGAACGAGCAGTTTCAACAATATGCCTATGTTTTCTTTCAGCAACACTATTTTGCTCAGGAGTATCTGTACACGAAGTTTGGTGAATAGTTTCATCTAAAACAAGCAGCTCACAAAATTTATTAGAAGTATATTCCCCATCCAAATCATACCTAAAACATTTGATAACAGTAGAATGTTGAGTTTTGATAAGAGCACGAAAGGCAGTGTATATCTCAAAGAATTCAAAACGATGTTTCATTAAATAAATCCAACAATAACGAGTATGGTCATCAATAAAAAGAAACATAATATCGAGACCCTCCTTTTGTGGCAACAGAAGAAGGCTCCCATACATTAGAATGAATCAAATCAAATGGAGATGAAGAAACAGAAATACTTCGATTAAAAGGTAAGGCTGAAATTTTTGCCAGTTTACAGCTACTACAATCAGAAATATCACAAGGTTGCAAATTTTCTAATGCCCCAATAGAAGCCAAAAATTTCAAACGAAAAGACGAAACATGACCTAGACGAGAATGCCATAAATAAAAATTAGAAGAAAAATTACTCAAACGAAAAAGAAGACAAATCAAGGAGCAGCAGCAGCAACTAGCACTTTTAACTCATCCAAAATATATAGTCCCCAATTCCTATGGCCTATCCCAATCAATTTTTGAGACTGCAAACCTTGCACATAACAACAAGAAGAAGAAAATGTGACTAAATTACCAGAATCACATAACTGACCAACAGAAGCAAGATTTAATGTGAGTTTCGAAATATGATAAATATTAGGGAGAGACAAGTGAGGTGTGACAATAGAACCAACACCTGCTAAAGGCATATAAGTACCATCAGTAGTCATGACAGGAATAGAAGACGAAGGAGACACGGAAGCAAAAGATGAAGAATCTGGAGACATATGATGTGAAGCACAAAATCCAAAATCCATATAGAATGTAACATACCTGAAGAATGAGGCAACTGACCTATGGAAGAAGACGCAAACATAGCTTGTGGTTGTAAGGAGAGAAACTTCTGAAATTACTCAGCCAGAGTACTAGGATCAGTGAAAGCACCTGATAAACTGCTGCTACAGTATTAGACTGTGGTGGTTTATAACCCTGATGTGGTCTATGAGCATTCGATTGTGACTGGTTGTCAAGCTTTCAAGCTTGAGATTGATTCTGTTGTCTCAACTTAGGACACTGAGTCTTCCAATTATCTTTCTGCTTACAGAAAATGTATTCATCGGGGGCAGTCCTTGCGTAAAACTTATTCTGATTATTAGAGAGTGACTTATAAGGCACTGCTAAGACAGAGGGATTAGAAGTAGAAATAATTCCCTTTTTAGAATAAGATTTAAAACGTATTTCTTCAACCAATAACTCACTGACAATTGAGTCAACAGAAGGAAGTGGAGAACGATGCAAAATTGAACCTCTAAATCCTTCAAAATCACTGCGAAGTACTGTTAAAAATTGTACCAACCGTTGCTGCTCTCTACGAGCAATATAGGCAGCACATGCCTTTAATTCTGTAAGAGCCAATTGATCCCACATATCGTCATAGCAGAATAAAACTCCTGAACACTCATATTCTTTTGCTGAAGAGCTCGTATGTCATTCTCCAATTGATACTGCCCTTAAACTCTCTTGCATGAACTAGTTATGTGATATTCACACCATATTATAATCTAAGAAGATTCCCATAGTTAACAAAAAGAATCTTTCAAAAGGTGGGAGTATTGCCTTTTAATAAAAAGATAAAAGAAGAGAACCAAAAGTTATATGATTGAAATGCTGAGGATTATCATGATCTTGGTTGTTTTGGGATTCACTTTCCCCTCTGTTTTGATTAACGAATGTTATTCTTAGATCATGTCAGTCAAATTGAATTAACATTTCTGTCTTTTGAGATCATACACTTAACGAGTAATGTTGTTTAACTGCATGTTTCTTTTACAAGATTACTGTAGCACTAACACCATAGAGCATGTTTGACTAAACTTAAAAATGAGTTACTTTTTATAACTAAACATGTTAAAAATAAGTTCTTTTTTAGCTTTAAATAAAAAAATTACTTATTTAAGAGTAGCTGTTACCTCCCTATCATATACTCAAAATAAGTTAATATCAATTTTGATAAAACAAAATTCATTTATTTTAAAACTTGTTTACTTATAAATAAACTTTTAGAGCTCAGCCAAACATGCTCCAAGTACTTTTCATGGAAAGCAAATCCACAGTCTAGCAAAATTCATTTATCTCCAAGTACTTTTGCTACCAACATCTTGGTCAAATATAATGGATTCATGGGCTAGCAGAGAATGATGCATTTATTTTGCTGTCATTTTTCATTAACCTTTATATCAAAGCCAATGGTTTATCCTAGTTGTCAAGTTCATATACCAGAATCAGATCGAGCATTTGGCATCAAAGTTAGCTTAGTTTGTTAGTTTAGTTGCAACTGATTTATCCGTTATTTTGTATTTCCCGCCTTTTCTCCCTTTGGCTTGTATTTATAATGTCTGAACATTTTTCATTCTTTAATCGAGTTGAATAAGAATTTTTCTTCTCTCAATATATTTCCTTTCCTGTAATATGGTATCAGCTTCTCAGCTTTGCAATTGAACTATTTGATTATTCATGGCAGATGTTCTAATTCAAAATCAGAATGCAACCTCATCAGTGAGTCATTCCACCATTGATGATGGTTCAAGTCCGTATTTTCTTCATCACTCGGACAATCCTAGTCTTATCCTTGTTTCACAGTAACTAATTGGTGAAAATTACACATCCTGGAGTCGTGCTATGTCTATAGCTTTATCCGTGAAGAATAAGCTGGGTTTTATAGACGGATCTATCGCTCGGCCTAAAGGTAATACTGAACTTTTCAATACCTGGATTCGCAATAACAACATGGTTATTTCGTGGATCCTCAATTCTGTATCAAAAGATATTTCAGCTAGCATAATTTACTCAGAATCTGCTCATGAAATTTGGATCGATCTTAAAGAACGATTTCAACAGAGGAATAGTTCTCGAATTTTTCAACTAAGATGGGAGCTAATGAATCTTACACAAGGACAAATGTCAGTTAGTGTTTACTTTACTAAACTGAAGACAATTTGCGAAAAGCTTAACAATTATAGGCCTTCATGTTTATGTGGAAAATGTACCTGTGAAGGAAATAAAAAAAATTGATAGAACATTATCACATGGAGTATGTTATGTCTTTTTTAATGGGATTGAATGAGTCGTATGCTCAAGTTAGGAGCAGTTATTTCTTATAGATCCAATTTTCCCAATCAATAAAGTGTTTTCACTTATCTCCAAAGAAGAACATCAGAGGGTGGTAAGTTCGACTGCTGGAACCACTGATTCATTGGCTTTCTATGCCAGAAATGATGATAGGAAGCCAACAATAGGGCAGCCTTATAATAAGAATCAGAAAAAGGATAGACCTATTTGCACCTACTGTGGTTATGGAGGTCATGGAGTTGATAAATGCTATAAACTCCATGGATATCCACCTGGATATAAAACAAAACAGAAGACTGGTCCAAGTAATCAAGCTGGCTAACCAAGTTTCCGACTCAATTCCAAACCAATATGTTGGTAATGTTGGGAATTTTTTACAGACTTTGAACCCTGATCAATACAAACATTTGATGAGTATGTTGAGCACACATCTTGCTGCTGCAAAGATAGGAGATGAAAATGTTAATTCAGACCATGTATCAGGTACATGCTTTTCTATTTCGAATAGTAAAATATTCAATTCCACTGGACATTGAGTTATAGACTCTAGGGCAACTAGTCATGTTTGTTTCAATCGTACATGTTTCAAAACATTGAGGGCAGTGCAAAATGCTTACATCACATTGCCTAATCACATCATAATACATGTACAATTTATTGGGAGTGTTGAGCTTACTCCTGAACTGATTCTTTAAGATGTGTTGTTTGTGCCTCAATTCAAGTTTAATCTCTTATCAATTAGTAGATTCGGATATAAGGGTCCGTTTGATTGCAATGATAAAAATAGGTGGAAAAAAATGAATTTTAGGGAAAGTAATTGTCTAGAAATTATTTTACAGAGAATTGTTAATTAAGTATGTTTGATTAGTATAATTTTTCACTTGAAAAATTTTAAATTTTTGTGTTCGTTTGACTTTGTTTTACATGAAAATTGTCTATTAAAGTGATAATTTTTTCCACCGTTGGTTATAAAAATTTGTTTCCATTACCAAATAGTAAAAAAAATCAAATTTTTTTCCCTAAAAAATTATTTTTTTCATAAAAATTTAGTGTTGGTTTGGCTTTTTTTACATGAAAATTGTCTATTAAAGTGATTTTTTTTTTTTACAATTGGTTATGACATTTTTTTTCATTGCAGCAGCCTCCAAGAAAATGGGTCACGTGAGCACCCCAAGTGGAAAACCAATTCCCAAGAAAATTATACCTATCAAACAACTAAAAATGTGGAAGATGGAAAAAATGTTCCAACTTCCAAGGAAAATAAAGGCTATCAAACAAGGCCTAAGTGTAAGATTTTTTTACTGACTATTGTGCTATTCAGGATCTATGCAGCTGGAAGATGATTGGCAGGGCTGAAATGGTTGATGGCATTTACATCATTAATACAACATTTGATGTGATGAAGAGTGAATGCCATTCCTTTAAAGTCGTTAGTAATCATGTTTGTTCTGTAATGAATAAGGTGACTTCACATGTTTAGCACCATAGACTTGGTCATTTGTCCTTTAAGAAATTGGAGACTTTGAAGGATGAGTTACATTTCAAAAGTGACAAAAGTGATATTGTTCCTTGTTATATTTGTCCACTTGCTAAACAAAGACGTTTACCATTTGTTTCAAATAATCACTTATCCCCAAACACTTTTGATCTCATTCATTGTGATGTTTGGGGTCCATGCAACTCCCCAACACGTGATGGTTATCGATTTTTTCTCACATTGGTTGATGATTGTACAAGGTTCACTTGGGTTTACCTCATGAAACAAAAGTCGGATGTGAGTGAAATTATTCCCAAGTTTTTCAGTCTCATTGAAACACTATTTCATAAAACCATCAAAGCTTTCAGTTCTGATAATGCACCTGAATTACGTATAACAGAATTCTTTAACCAAAAAGGTGTGCTCTTCCAATTTTCTTATACAGAATGTCCTGAGCAAAACTCAGTTGGTTGAAAAAAAGCACCAACATTTGCTTAATTTATCAAGAGCCTTATTTTTCCAATCACAAGTCCCAATTTCATTCTAGGGTGATTGCATCTTAACAACAACCTATCTGATAAATCACACTCCTTCACCAATTATCTAGAACAAAACACCATTCACTCTATTATACAACTCTCCAGTGGACTATAACTTTCTTAAGGTATTTTGAAGCTTATGCTTTGCATCTACCCTCACTTCTCATCGTCTAAAATTTTATCCTAGAGCCAAGGCATGTGTGTTTATTGGCTATCACCCTGGCATAAAAGGATATAGACTGTATGATGTTTCCAAAACTATTTTCATATCCAGAGATGTGACATTTCATGAACATATTTTTCCATTTCATTCGGCCTCAAATACTCCTGAAATCATTGATTGCTTTCCTAATCTTGTTCTACCTAATTCTACTTCTACTATACCTACTGATATACATTGTCATAATGATGTATCTACTCTTACTCATGCTGCTGATATAGTTTCTCCAAGTCATAATCCCATTAATGTGTCTTATCCAAGCTATATCCTCATATCATCTCGCATAACCATGCTATTCCCGTTCTCAAATGATCTCTAAGGACTAGCAAAACTCCCTCATATCTGCAGGACTTTCACTGTAATCTCTTATCTAATTCACCATCTTCTATCATTTTCTCATCTTATTCTTATCCCTTAAGTCACTATCTTTCCTATACAATATTCTCTCATTCTCATAAAAGTTTTCTCTTCAACATATCTTCAAACATTGAGCCACAGTTTTATCATCAAGCTATGCAGGAAACTCATTGGAAAGATACCATGGCTGCTGAGCTAGATGCCTTGGAATTGAACAACACTTGGTCCATTACTAATATGCCTAAAGGAAAACATACCATAGGCTGCAAATGGGTGTATAAAACAAAGTACAAATCTGATGGAACTGTTGATAGTTATAAGGCACGTTTGGTTGCTAAAGGTTTCACTCAACAAGAAGGGTTAGACTTCTTGGAAACCTTTTCTCCAGTTGCAGAGTTGGTGACTGTGAAACTCTTGTTAGCCATAGCAGCAATCAATAAATGGCACATTATTCAGTTGGATGTAAATAACGCATTTCTTCACGGTGACCTTTTTGAGGAAATTTACATGGATTTGCCTTTAGGTTATAACCCTTCCAACTCACCTGGGAAACATGGGGAGCGTTTAGTCTGTAGGTTAAATAAATCCATTTATGGATTAAAACAGGTTTCAAGACAATGGTTTTCAAAGTTCTTTCATGCCCTCATATTACATGGTTGTCATCAATCTAAATCTAATTATTCCTTATTCACCAAAGGGTCTGGAAATGGGTTTGTAGCATTGCTGGTGTATGTTGATGATATAGTCATCACAGGTTCAGATTCTCAGATTATTGATGATTTGAAATCATTTCTTCACAGTCAATTTAAGCTCAAAGATCTTGGTAAGCTAAAATTTTTTCTTGGTTTGGAGATTGCTAGATCAAATCGTGGTATTGTTCTCTCTCAGAGGCACTATGCCCTTCAATTGCAAGAAGATACTGGACTTCTTGCTTGCAAGCTTGCTGTATTGCCCATGGATCCCAAAATTCGCCTAAGCTCCTTTGAGGGAGAGCCATTGGAGGATGGTTCTATGTATAGAACGTTGATTGGGCATTTACTTTACTTAACTGTTTCCAGACCAGACATTACATTTGCGTTTCATAAACTAAACCAGTTTGTATCATAACCTCGAAAGCCTCATTTAACTGATGTTCATCATTTGCTACAATATATTAAAGCTACTCCAGGCCAAGGTCTTCTATTTTCTGCTGATTTATCTCTGCAATTACGTGCCTTTGTTGATGCAGATTGGGGTTCGTGCTTAGACTTAAGAAAATTAGTTACTGGGTTCTGTGTTTTCGTTGGGGGATTCAATGGTATCTTGGAAGACAAAGAAACAGAGCACCATATCCATGTTGTCTGTTGAAGTTGAGTACCGTGCTTTAGCTTTTACTGCCAGTGAACTAGTATGGATACAACAATTGCTTCATGATTTCCATGTGGACATTAAGGAACCCGCTTTGATTTTCTATGACAACCAGACAGCAGTTCATATTGCCACCAATCCTATTTTTCACGAGCTAACTAAACACATAGAGATAGATTGTTACTTTGTAAGAGATAAAATCAATGAAGAAGTTATCAAGCTTTTGCTGGTTCGAACTAATCATCAGCTTGCAGACATTTTCATAAAGCCTCTACCTGCGTCTGTATTGCTTCTTTTTCTATCCAACATGGCTACTATTAATCTTCACAGTCCATCTTGAGAGGGAGTATCAAAGCCAATGGTTTATCCTAGCTGTCAAGTTCATATACCAGAATCAGATCGATCATTTGGCATCAAAGTTAGCTTAGTTTGTTAGTTTAGTTGCAACTGATTTTCCCGCATTTTCTCCATTTGGCTTGTATTTATAGTGTCTGAACATTTTTCGAGTTGAATAAGAATTTTTCTTCTCTCAATATATTTCCTTTCCTATAATACTTTATGTTGACTTGCATGTTTTTATTTTCTTTATACTCTTCATCCATGTGCCAAATATATCTTGATTATATGTTGTTACACGTAGTAATGATGTGTATTTTCTCATTTATTATTATCAAAAGTTTACACCTTGTTGCAGATTGAATTTTCTCAGTACAAAATTTATAATATGCAACACACAGCCTGCACATGTTCACACCTCTCCACTGGGAGAACAAGCTGTCGATTTCCATACTTAGAAAGTATCTCCAAAGTACCAAGCGGCAACTACAACAAAGCTTAAAACAAATATTAAGCTGAATATACTGGGGACATGGGGTCTGTGCAGGAAATAGTACATCATGCCTCGATTATCGCCTCGATTATTGAACTAGAATTTAAGTACCCGGACAGCCGGAGCTTTTTCAGGGTCCCTCTAATACTCATTTTGAAGCATCTCTTTCTCAAAATCACTCGATTATTCTACGAGTTCTGCAACTCTTGATTTTCAGATATTGTTGTGTTATCCAATGAGGATGTTGATGAATTCAGTTCAAAAGATCCAAATACATTAGGTGAACCTACCCCACCCTAACTTTCAATTAGTGGTGGCAATCGAGCCGAGCGGTAGAGCCGACTGTAACAACCCACGAGCCGCTTGACGAGCCGAGCTTGACTCGTACTGTTGCCGAGTTGCTCGGCGATGGGCTCGCCCATGAAGAAAAAAAATTCAACTTTCAGTGACCAAACGGTCACTGAATTTATTTATTTTATTTTCATTTTTTCTCTATAAATACCCATTCCTTATTCAATATTTTTTCCCACCAATACTCTCATTCTCTACTCTACTCTCTACAATATACAAATTATCAACATTCAATAATATCATAATTATCATTCATTTATTTCATTCTATTATCATCTTCCTTCACTTCTCAATTTTTATATTGATTTTACTTTTACAATTCATTTTATACACTACTACATAATCTTCATTCACTTCTCAATTCTACATTTCTATTTTCTAC
>CAIGRB010161327.1:0-13820 GCA_903798255.1 Fraxinus quadrangulata
ATTTCAAAATAATGTGCAACGCACATTTAGCTGTGACTAGTATATAAAAGTAATCTTCATACTTACATTCATTTATTTAATCAATTGAATTTTTCCTTAACATCAAAAGGTTAGATGAAAAGACATATTAGAATGCAACGAATCTCACCAAAAATTTTATTACTTATTACGTCTCCATTTTCATTTCCTATACTTACTTCTTCCACCCTCACCGACTTCTCTCACTCTCACTATGTATTCTTCCCAAAAAATTGTTTTCATATAATAAATCAAGATAACTATCAAGGAAATTGTGTGTTTTTATTTCTTAAATTGTCAAGGGAATATAATCTAGGACTAGCTTTTAGTTTTAAGTTAATACCAATTACTTTTAGGAAAAATTGCACCAGTGCCCTCAACCTTATAAATCATTGTAGTTTTTACCCTAACTTTTTTATTTTGCACTAGTGCATCCCCAAACCTTTCTATTGTGTGCAACTGGGAGGAAAAATGAATGGATTTCATCCAAACCTCCACCATATCCCACCCCAACCAAAATCGCCCACCATTGCCCACCGTAAGTGCCACCATCTTTCTCTCCACCGAAAAACACCATGTCATGTCAGTCACCAAACACCATCGGCTATTATTCGCTGGAACTAAATCAAAATATGTGTGCTCAAAATGACAATCAATTTACATAATACTTGATCCAAATTGAAAATAAAACAGAACATTACATAGATGATGACTTCATCAAATTTTCAAAGGAGAAAGTTATAGCATGTGATGATGCTCAAACTTCAGAGTTCCCTTAATCAGTGTAGTGTTCCCAAGTTTAACAAAAAAATGTAGCTTTTCTAATTATATGACATAATGTGGAATTCTTTTAACAAAAAACGAGTATGTTGACAACCTCGATGACAAACTAATTGGGTTATTTGAAGAATTTGTCGATTTTGATGAAGTAATAGATGATAAAACCAATTTTACCAAGAGGGGTTCATAAATACATTATTATTAAATGGTAGCCCACCACATAAGTTAATCTTAAAAAGAAATTGTCCAGTGATGCTCTTAAAGATTTTGGACTCATTCAGCGGTCTTTGTAATGGGACAAGAATGATTAATTTTCATTTCAAGAGACATAGTACTTGGAGAAATAACCACTGGACAAGATGTTGGAAAACAAGTTTTCCTTTCGCGCATTCCATTAACTCCAACAAATAATGAAGGATATCCATTCAAATCAAAGAAGAACAATTTTCAATATATTTATGCTTTTCAATTACCATTAACAAAGTTCAAGGACAAATAATGCTTACTCTTGAAATATACCTCCCTGGAGATATATTCTCTCATGGTCAACTATATGTCACACTTTCTCGCAAAATTTCAATGCAAATAACAAAAATCTTTTTAAAAGCAAAAAATAAAAAGAAGAAAAGTTGTGGATCGTTGATAAAAAAAAATATGGTGTATAATGAAATGTTATTGTAATCAAAACATTATATTTCAGTTTATTCAACATTTTCAACATTATATACATAATTTTATACTAGTTAAAATAATCTAAAGAAATGTTAGTTAAAATAAAAGATAAACAAAAATAAAGTCAAACTCACTCTCTATAATTAAATGCATTTAAAATGTTTTAATTTTCAATGTAGGAAAACAGTAAAATAATCTAAAGAATAAATTAGTTAAAATAAAAGATAAACAAAAATAATAAATATGTTTTGGGAGTAATAAAATTAATTGTTAAATATAAAGAGTTTGTTGGAATATTTCAAAATTTTAACTCTTTAAATTTATAGATACTTTCCAAATGATAAAATATACTATTTAAAAATAGAGTCTCTCTTAAAAATGCTCTTAAAATGCAAATTACGTCATAATGTCTTCTTCATATTCTTTGAAGATCGTTAAAATATTAAAGAAACAAATCTAAAATCAAAGACAAATTATGATTTTTTAATATATTAAACTCAATGTACTCAATATTTGTAAAATCTAATCAAGATTAATTTCAAGAAATCAATCTAAGTCATTGTTTGGGTTCCATTTTGGAGAATTTATAATGATTGATGAAAGAATGTATGGTTGAAAAATAATGAAATTTTTTAGATTTGTATGTAATATTATTTTATTTGGATAATGCATGATTAAAATTAAGGAAGAAAAAATTTTAAAAATTTATTAGGTGGCCAAATAAGGGCTAAATTTGTATAAAGTAAAAATAAACTTAAAAATAGTAGAGCATTTCATCAAAATTTGAGTAAAGAACCAATGGCAAAATTGTCATGTAAAAACCATGGGCTTCGTAGCCCGACGGTTCCCTTGTCACTTTCACACGCAAATCACACAGTAACCCCACCTATAAAGCCCTAGCCTTCCCCCCAATTTCAGTCACTATCAATTTCTCGATCTGGATCCCTTCAATGGCCGCAGCCATCGCCACCCCGTTCGTGGATGACTCTCCGCCCTTGCCCTTATTCCCTTGCTCACCCACTCCCCATCTTCGGCAGTGGTTGCCGGAGGCGGTGTCGGGTTTTGAAAATCCCAGAAAACCTATTGCGATTCGTTCAGTCTGGTCCAGCAATCTGGAATTTGAGTTCGCCCTCATTCGCCGTCTCATCGATCGGTTCCCTTATGTTTCCATGGATACCGAGTTCCCTGGCGTCATCTTCCGCCACCAGCATCAGTACTCTGATCCCATGGACCATTACCAGACACTTAAGTCGAATGTTGATGCGCTCAAGCTCATCCAGGTGGGTATCACTCTATCAGACTCGTCGGGGAACCTCCCTGACCTTGGAGATGCTGACCGCCGCTACATCTGGGAGTTTAATTTTCGTGATTTTGACTTGGCACGTGATGATCACGCACCCAATTCCATTGACCTTCTCCGTCACCAGGGCATCAACTTTGAGGCCACGCATAAGTTAGGCGCATGCGCCACTCGCTTTGCAGAGCTCATGATGTCCTCTGGCCTCGTGTGCAACGAGAATGTCACTTACATAACCTTTCATAGTGGGTATGACTTTGGATATCTCATCAAGGCTCTCACTGGGCAGGCCCTTCCGGGGACACTTGCTGAGTTTCTTAATATGCTTAGGGTCTATTTTGGTTCCAGGGTCTATGATGTGAAACATTTAATCAAATATTGTCAGGGGCTTCACGGGGGATTGAACAGGGTGTCACAGTCACTTGGTGTGGTTCGTGCTGTTGGGAAGTGTCACCAGGCTGGGTCTGATAGCCTACTGACGTGGCATGTGTTTGAAAAGGTCAGGGAAGCGTACTTCAGCAATGGTGGGAAGGATGGGCTGCCAACAAAGTTTGCTGGAGTCCTGTATGGGTTAGAGATCCTTGATCCTTAAGCAGCTTCTCTTATATAGATGTGATGAAGCTGTTATTAAGTTTTTTAGTTTTTATTGCCTTCGCGGCCCAATACATCTGTACAATCCTTTCGCTTAAAAGCAAAAGCTTTAGTTCAGTATAATCGTGTTATCCTTCTCTTAATTATTTACTCATTTTGTAGACATAGTTTGATTTGATATGCATTTTAGCTCTCTGGTCATAAATCATGACTGAAATGCTGGTGAGGTTGGTTTATATCATATACAGACATAATGGGCATTCTTTAGGATTGAGGAAATTGAATCCTGTGATCGAATTTGACATAATCTGAAGTCATTGTGTGAAAGAATGAATAGTTTGGAGATTTCTTTGTCCAATATATGAGAGATGGTAATGTTTACACTGAGTTTGATTTAACTTGTATCGAATTGCAATGTACATTCTTTAGGTAATTGTGAACTTGAGTGCTTATTAGAATGTAAAGTAGTTTGAAATTGTTTTGTGAACGAGTGAATATGCTGAATTTTGTGAGATGGGTTTTCTCTACATTGGTTTCGGTCCCGCTAAGGTGGTTTTCCAAAGCCTAAAAGCAGATTTGATTCTGTAACACCTTGAAAGATCGGTGATTGTGTGATATTAAATACACATTAATGCTGTCAGTTGGATTATTGGAATTTAAGATTACTACAGATGACAGTTGGGCTAATGCGTCCGGAATCTTGCATCTTTTTTCGCTGAAAGGTTGTCTGAAACGTGTTGAAGGGTGTTAATAAAGTGCATCGAGTTGGTAGCTTTCAAGGGGATGGGTCTGGTTAAGGTGGTTTTCCGAAGTTTGCAAGTGATTTGATTCTGTGACAACACCTGGAAAGATCGGTGGTTGTGCAATATTAAATACACTGTAATGATGTTAGTTGGATTATTGGAATCTGAGATTAGTGCGGATGACGATTGAGTTAATGTGTTCTAGTCGTTCTGTGTCCTAGATCCCGCATCTTTTTCATCAGAGATTGTTTGAAACATGATGAAGGGTGTGAATAAAGTGCGTTGAATTGGTACCTTTCAAGGAGATAGGTCATAAAATCTGAGCTCAGTAATATAATTGATTGTATGTGACATTTTACCTAGAAATATTTAGTCTTAGCATGTAATGAGGATTATATTTGTTTATTTTGTGTTCAATCTTATGATGTTAACAATTTGTTGAACTTTCACACATACATTCAACTTTGTAACTTTTATTTTGACATTATCATTTCCTTTTTTTTTCAAATATTTGTATAACTAATTTTCTAATTAATACATTTAATGGAACAAGACTTCTAAGGTTCTTTCCGTCATATTCAACATGTGAAGGATAGTAAAGGAAAAATGAGATGCATCAGTAAAAACATTGCTAACCTATGCTAAAATCAAGGCAATAGTCCTGGGCAGATTTAATTCATAAATTCTTATCACTAAGTTTTTCTTATGACATGATTGAATATTGAAACATTCTTTCAGTTTTCCCTAGAAAATTAGATTTCCACTATTCTTATAAGATTTAGCCCCCTTTGTTAGAGATTAAAATCAGATTTTTAGTAGATTTTGATAGAAGGTGATGAAATGTGTGGTTGAAAAGTTGTGGGGTCCATGAAATATGTGGTTAAAATTAATTGTTGATTTTGACTTGAGATTTTAATTGGATTTTAATCCAAACCAAACAAAGGGTTAAAAAAAAAAAAAAAGACATTACAGTTTTTCATGACCCTTTTTTGGAGGAGGCATCAACTATGCTAGTTCTGATGATCATCTCTCTTAATAAATTTTACTTTCTGCTGTCAATAAAAATTCTGCATAGCAACACATAATTGAAAATCGGACAGAATGGGTCTTGCGTGTTAAATGTCTGGTACTCCCAACAAATGACCCATGGGACTTTCTTTTAGTCGAAAGGCCTCATGAATTTGTATTCAGCGGGGGTCTTTGCTATGCCTATAACCCTTGGGCCTTTGCGAAGGTCCACTAGATTTTGACTACCATTTAAAGTTTCTGAGTAGATAATTTTTGTTCTTATCACAAGTTCTCAATTTTAGTCGAGTCTGGTATTTCAACTATAGCAACTTTGTTAATGAGACATACAAATTGAATTTCATTTATGTCAGGTGCTCACGGTAAAACTAGACGCTGATCGATTTGCACTTGTTTACAACCTTTAACTTTAAGAAAGGGGAGTGCAGCAATCAAATTTGTTGGAAACACTGGATGAGATTATTTGAATGATATTAAATGCATGGATACCATTAATAATAAAGACATATCTTTAGTGTCTTATGTTCTAGAACTTAATAATGTCAAATATCGGCAATGGGAATAAATGGGAGTCCAAAAATTGACTACGAGGGTTTCTAAAATAAGTTTACCCCTAATATGATATATTAAAGAAGTAAAAAGTGGAGAATGCATGTTTTGTTAATGCAACCGGGAAGGATTGGAGTAGTTTCTCCACAACTTATTGCATATCTATAAAGCTTTTCCTAGAAAATTGATGAAATGAATGATAATGTTATAAAGATTGTTGTACTGAACTAGTGATACAGAAAGGAAGGCCAGTGGAGGTCTACTTCGACAATGCTGAAAGATAGTGGTCTGTCCTTGAACCTGGAGTTTTTTTTTTTTTGTATTTTTTTCTCTTTCGGTTTTTATAGCATTATATCCCACTTAATCTGTACAATCCATTTGTGTTGTGAGAGTCAATGCTCGATAGAGGATTTGCTTTAGCTCAATTCTTACTTTTCTTAATTGCTTTCCTTTGATGTTGGTAGCGATAGATACATGTTGGTTTATAAGCCCTTTGGTTATGCTTAAAGTTTTAGTCATATTGGTTAAATGTGTACCACATGAGTCATGACTTGTATAATTGACAAATTGAAAAACGAATGTTGTGTTAGAACTTACTAAAAGAGCGAATGTGATCAATCGGAGATGGGTTTATTCAAGATGCTCTCATCAAGTGGTTTATCAAAAGTATGGAAGTAGGTTTCAGTTTGTGATGCCTACTATGGTTGGTTGCTGAAAAAAATTACTGTATTGGGATTGTAAAGATGTATCGTAGTCCTTAAATAGACTGGGGCACTCCTTTTAAACTTGTTCTTCTTTGAATTACCTTTCGAAGTGAATCTAGATTTTCTATTTTGCAGTACATTTTTATAGTGAAGTTGATTGTTAGTTTTGATTTAACAAATTAATGACTATCAAGAAGTACTAGGTAGAAGAACACGCCTTTTCAATTTCGAAAGTCAATGAAGTGGATTGAAATCAAGCAAAAAATGATATCCTTGCTAGTACACATTGTTAAATCTTGAAAATTGCAACAAATTGTCAAACAAATTGCATCTACCTTGCAAAAAAGCCTTAAATATAGCCCCCGTGGTTCCTCAACTAATTTTTTAACCCATGAAAGGCACAAGTAGTTTTAGAACAATCTATAATATGTGGCAACTTGAGAAAATTGTCTAGGACTACTATCAACTGATGATGGCTTTTAGTCATTGGGGTAACATAATTCATGCTAAAGTCATGCTAAAGGTAGGATGCAACCTGAAATTGGAATAGTTAAGGATAAGAGATCTTGGTACTGAGTCTATACCATGTGAAATGTCTTGTAAAGATAGCAACCCAGTAGGAAATTTCAAGATGTAGTGTGTAGTGATGATATATCTCAATAAGAAGCTCACTACTAGATGAAGAACTCTCTTCCTCACCATCAGAATGATCGATTGACTTAACAACAATAATCTTATCTTGTTCCTGGAATAGAGTATCATTATTGAGTCGTTGAACAGGAATATTCTTAGGTGCTCAGACTGGAGGTGGATAAAGAAGGATACACTGAATGAAGGTATGCTTAATAGTAGTTGTAGGAGTTTTTGCTGATTTGATCTAGCACGACAAAACTTATTACTAGACTGAGAGAACAAGATAAGGCGAGATTGTTGGGAATCGGGTAGCAAGTTTGTTGTAGGCCTCATAAGATTAAAGTACATTACAAAGTGTAATGCCAGACGATAAGCTCAGGTGGATATAAATTAACCTCATGCTTGATTATAATGTTCAATCCATTAATAAATTTGGAAAGTGTGATTCAAGGATCTTCAAAGAGTTCACAACCAGAGGCCTGCTTCTCAAAATTGGTCAAATACCGGTTGACTTACCACCTGAAGTTTATGAATTGGTTGAAGACATATTGGTATCTTAACATTCGTTTCATTTCGTCCCATGAAATGATAATAACAGAGACGCCCAATGTGACGCAATGTTGATTGCAAATAGTGCTTAGTTTCATAACAAAATGAATACAATGGATGTTGTCCATGCCATACCATGCCAATCAAAGTCTAGGGAATCAAGCCAATCAAGAAGCACTTCTGAACCTGATGTACTGTCAAATATGGCAACTCTAATACTGCTCCGTGCTCGCCAGCTATCCTGTGATATTAGTGGCTCTAAAGGTTGTTTCTTGTTTGGTCATATGGGGATCCACAGGCATGACTGGCAATTTCCATTACTCTATCTTCGTTTTTATCTTGGTATTGAAGATATTCTTAGTAGAATAAGAATAAAACATTTGGATTTAAATTATGTTTGTTTAGATTGTATTATGTTATTTTTAGTATTTTGATAAATTTCTAGATACTTAAAACTAATAAAAGTTAATCTAAATCAAACTCTATCATTTTTCCTAATCTACTAAGAATATTCTTCAGTTCCCTATCAGTTAGTTGACAACATCCCTATAAGTTAATAACAATGTGCCAAGTAAGAGTCTAAAAAGTTTTGCACTATTGTAAATTTCCTATTACTGAAACATCAGCTGGAATAGTTTGAACTGTAGGCTGAAGATAGTAACATAAGAGTTGTCCCTGGTATTCCAACAATGGCTTGTCTTCGTACTTGTTCACATTTTTATGCTTTCTTTATAAACACAAAAAAATTGTACACATAGTACATGTAGAGGAACCTTTGTGATATAACTTTAGAGATGACCTGGGGTATAGTGGAGTACAAAGAGGATCCATGTAGTCTAACCCAGATAGACAAGGGTTTGCAAGTTGAGTAAAGGCAAGAACAGAAGTTCACTCCAGAAAAGACAACCAAGAATGTAACAATGAGGAAGATTGCAGTGACCAAAGCATTGCTTTTAACCAGCTATATTCCCCACCAAGCCTTTCTCCTGAGAAACTTCGATGAGAGAATCCATAGTTATTTGATTACGAACGAAGCTAAATTCATGTTTCTAGATTCTCCGTTGCTTGCTTAATATTGCATCAAAGAAATCATAATGTTTTATTGTAAAATAGTATTTGGACCAAAATTGGAATGCAATTGTCCTCAAAATTAATGCAGGAATACAATGGAAGTCGACAGAACATGGTGTCATGATGAGAGTTCATATCTTAGATTACCGTAGAATCACTTGTGATAGAATATTTAGAACAAGATTGAGAAGTGACTTTCTGTTAGTAAAAAAAATTAATTTTTACTTATAAGTGTCGCGCACACGCTATCTTTGTTCTGCTTAAAAACTAATTTTGGAAGGCTTTATTGTCCAAAAACAATCGTGGTCCTATGTGTAGGTTAAGTGGTGTGTGATCAATTTTGGCAACGACATGTTCAGGTAGGATGTTCTTGCTTTGCCTTTATTTTTGGAGTTACGGGACAATATTGTCTGTAGAAAATTGGTCTTGTGCCTTTGAGAAATGGTCTGAACTTGCGGTTTATAATACTCATCAGAAACCTTTGCTCCAAGAGTCCATTTTGAATTGTTTAATTAACTTGAGCGGTTCTAATCTCAAAAATTTAGAAAGCATTACAAATTATGCAAAAAGGAATTTCTTTTTAGTTTGTGTAAAATGTCCTTCTCTGTAAATCACAAGGGCGTGCAGGAATGCAGAGATAACACTATTCCCTTGGTAGGCAGTTAGAGCTTTCTTTATAAACACAAAAAAATTTAGGAAATAGAAGATGCGTGTCAGCTGATGATTTGTTTGCAGTAATGTTGGGTTGGTACAGTGGTCGAGAGCACATTTAAACACATGTTTTTTCAGTAGACTTTTTGAGGATGAAAATACATGTGGGCTACACCCTGATTGAGCCATTCGTGATCATAGACTTGATGAGGTAGAAAGGAACGAATAATTTCCAGTAACTTGTAGGCGGTTTTCTAATTTTTATTAATTATTTTGTTTGGATTTTTGAGTTTGTGTGAGAATGTTGCACTGTGTGGATCAAGAAACGGTAGGTGACTTCACTAGGACGGACTTATAGTGGGATGTTAAAAATGGCTTATTTCCAATTGAGGAAACTAGATGGGGAGGTCACTTTTAGAAACAAGGATTTGTTTTTTCAAAGAAGTCCATTTTATGAGATTTTTGTTCAATTCTTCCAAATATACCTTTCTTTCTTCAAAAGTGTTACCGAAGTCTTTCATCTTCCTTTTTGCACGAATTCTGAGCCAGGTAGGTACTCTCGTCAAACAAGGCAAAGTTGATGAGAGTTCTAAGTCCAATTAGATACTCTCTTCCTTTTTGCACAAATTTCAAACCATGTAGGCGATGTTTTCTGAATGGGCAAAGTTGACAAATTCTAGTCCATTTTAATAAAAGGGCACTACAGCCATTTTGCATGACTGAATGGACATATTGAAGAAATTTTTTGGCAGGAGACAAATTTCATTTTGACCAAAATAAGTAGACTTTGCTTACCATTTATTTTATTTTTTTCTGTAGTAACGTAGGCGGAACAGTGGATTGTGATGATATGTTAAGATAATTTATATATAAAGATTTTGTTCACCTTGCATCGTTATTCTATTTCAAATATTAAGATTACTGTCTTTGTTGGTTACTTCCGTGGTAATCTGAGGCATTCAAATAGAGTATTTATTTATGGCTTTTGTGGATTGTTTTTGTTTTATATAGTTATTATGTACTAGCATCTGTACAGTTGGTAGTGCTTTCTGGCATCAGTAATAAGGCATAGATTGGATATCCCTTTGAAATGCTTAACACCTATTGTTATGTAAATTTGGCCAGATATATTTTGTATGAGATGGTGTAGACATCTGGTCATTATGGTCATTTACGTTGCAGAGTAGTAGGGGATGTCTGGGCTCCCCTTCTGCTTGCATTTCTATCATGTGGTCAGTCCTGAATTATTTATTATGAATCACCACTGGATTTCGCATGTATTTATTGCTTGGTCGAGTTAGAAGCTCAATTAACACTCTCACAACTCTGCATTTTCAGTAGGTGCACTACCAGTGTAGAGGAGAGATCAACTTGTGTAAGTCAAAACTCTTGCAAACTTCTGCAACTTTTTAACTACTGTGAAATTTGTAATTTTCATCATTTGTTCACTTTCTAGTGTTATGACACTCACGCATGACAAAGTCAAGTCATTCGCAGAAGGAATGGATGCCTACTTTGAAATATCCTTATTGAACTATAATTCTTTGATACTCTTTTGAGGTAGTTCTTGATGGTCAATAGGATATTTGAAGATCACAATCTCTACGATGTAAGCTATCCGATGGGGAGTGTAACTATCCTACTCGAGTCCCACATCACTGGGTTAAGATTTGGCTTGTGGGTAATGGGTGTATTAATACTTGGGCATCCTCCCCATACATGCTCATTTTAAGGTTGAATTATGCCCAATATGCTTGCAATGGTGCTATCAGATTGCCCACCTTTTTGTAGATGATTCTGTTTGAAGACAGGGCAACAACCCTGGGGGGGCTGCTACAGGCAAAGGCTGGGTCCGCAAGTCACCTAGCTGGGAATATGGCTGTTGGGGATGCCGGTTTTAAAAGGAGGGGTGGATTTTAAGAGTACTTGGACACCCTCCGTTTACAGACCTGGTTTAAGGGGTGATTTCTAACACGTGCTTGTAAAAGCAAGTTTTGGAAAACATTTATGTTATTGAAAGGTATAGAGGGTGTAAATATCATTGAACTTGCACATGGTGCAAAACTAACTGGTACTTCTCACTGTAATTTTTTGTTTCATTTCTCTTGGTATTGCAAAATAAAATTATATTTCGCAAATGAAGGTTGAGTTTCATCTATTTGAATAAATTTGTCTCTGTTTTGTCTTCATCTCATGCTAATAGTAATGTATGTCACATGACATTTTCTGGCAGATGAACATGTTGAATTTGACAGTATTTAGTAATGGTAATTGTTTTGTTTGTTCAACTAATTTTCTTTAATATCTGTATTTTCTTCTCTCATCGCCTGGCACACTGGAGGATATATGAGTGCTCTACTCCCAGAATTCGTGCACTCATACCGAATAGGCAACTTCATGATTTAAAACTTGTGTTATCGGATGTACTTGGCCATAAAGTTTGCTGCCCCATTGACTCCCATCTCTATCAATCCTTAAGCGCCATGCCTGCAACTAGCTGTCTACCGCCATATATAGATTGCTCCTGCAGTAAAAGCGATGCACAAAGGACCACACCCAAATTTTCGAAAATGGGGACCAGGTAATGGACATGTTACATGATAAACATCTTAAATGTCTCTCTTCTTTGATCACATTCAATTTATATGTATTAGATAACTTGTGTGTACTATAGTCTTGTATTTAGTCTGATTTTAGAGTTTGATTGAGATGAGTAAGCTAGAAAAGGACCAACCCCCAAAATGTCGGCCTTAAACATTGCACGGTCCATTCAATTAAGATCTAGAGCGAAATCATCAATCTAGTATCCATCAAACTACACCCCACAGTACCAAGGTGCTGTATATCTGAGGGCAAACTGGACCCCTATAACATGCGAAATTGTGGTCTATAAAGTTGTTACCTTAATAAGTATAGAACTGGACCCCCTACGTGCTCGTACATGTGCGCTCATGCATACATTCTCATCCATGGCTAGAGCTGGAGAATTTGGTCCACTCCATGGATATGAGCCCTCTTTCTCTATAGGTCTCCATCTCTATTCACATGATTATCCACTTCATTTAGTGTCGCCAATGTGCACACGGACAAAAATATTCTAGAATTTGAGAATTCGTGTTAATTCCCTCCACATTCATACGTTATTGCTTTATTACAGCTATTATAAAGTTATTATCGCAAAGGGATTATATTCTGATTAGAATAGAAAATACATGCAAATATCTTAGAAGCAGCATAGGAATTGCCTTTTCTACAAAGATTTTGTTGTATAGTAAGTTAATCATAAGTTCAAATAAACTCTTCATTTGTCAAGCTCATCAGCTTAGGGTACAAGTTCTAATGGGTTAGGCTTGTTTGGATAGCTTTTGCTTTTACTTTTTCGTAAAAGAGTTTTCCAAGAAAAATACCTTGGATCAGTTTCCTATTTTGACTTATTTTGCACATTTTTTGCACTTCGTGGAAGTACAAGTCCTAATGGCTTGGTCAACGGTGGCATTGTGAATTGGAGGGCCCTCAAAGCTCAAATTAACGGGTATTTATTTTAGGTATGTTGACTATGGAGAAATTATTCGGTGAGATTTTTATTTTTTTAAAATAATTTTGAAATTCAAGACAAAAAATAAGATGTTGAAAATTTCATTTTTTTTTATTCTTTAAAAATTGGTAATGGAGTTTTTCTCCGGTTTTCTGAACCGGAATTTTTCGTAATTTTTTTTTCGTCGTTTTCTCAAGAAATTCCATTGGAAATTGGCGATGGTAGTAGATGCAGCCACATTTCTTATTTTAGTGAGCTATTATTGACTTCATTTTGTAATGAGTTCAACCAATTGTTATTATCGAACCAAAAATCTAGTTCGAACAATATAAATCATCTCAGCGCGATTTAATTGATGCAAGTAGGCACTCGTCCCTAATAAGAAAGCTTGGGCTTAACATATAACCTAAGACGTTCTGATCAACTCAATGTTAGAAATACAAATGTGTCGAGCATGTAAAAGAAAATGGCGTCTATTAGAAATTTAGGGATTTCTAGGAAGTTATGGATACACTCAACAAGACAATGCAACATTTGGAACCCGTTTGTTTCCCATTATTTTAACGGAAGAATGGATTTTTTTGACATTTTTTTTTCAAATAAATGGGTCGTACTGAGATACAAACTGGTCAACAAAAGCGACTGCTTCTCATTGTAATGATAAAAATTTTCATTAAAATTGGAAACATAAAGGTGCTTAATTGTGTAAATCACAACAAATGTAGAGCTAGAACTTCTGTTCTGGGGCACTGAAAATAATAAAGCAATGAAATTTATTAAAACCTTTTTTCAAATATAATAAGAATAATCACTTTTTGATTTGCCGTATATAAAAAAAGAAAATACAAATACAAGGATGAAATTTTGAAAACGGAAGACTAAAAAAGTCCAATTTTAAACGTTGGGATGAATTCCTAGAGGTATTAAATATTAGGACTAATTGTAAAAATTTCCCCACGTAAGAAAAAATAATAATTTTGTAAAAGTTTTTTTTTTTTTTT
>CAIGRB010161327.1:13859-35494 GCA_903798255.1 Fraxinus quadrangulata
TTTTTTTTTTTTTTTAAAAGTTTATGAAATCGATAAATTAAACCTTTATTTTATAATTAATTTTAAAAATAGAAAACTTGGGGCCTGGGCATGCCTTGGCTCTGCCAGTGACTCACCAATAATTCAGGAATGTCAAATTTCAGGAATTAGCATATTAACAAGATAAGTCAGTCCAACTTTTTATTGTTGGCTCTAAGTAGAATTTTCTGAAATTTTAATAAAACTTACTATGATTTAATTGTTACAGTTGAATCGACGACTGCATCTTATTTTTAGCAACGAACTTCTCTGTTTCTACCTGTCTTCAAGTTTCAAATGTTGACTATAAATACTTTGCAAACTCGTCTCACGTGTCACCACTCCTTCAAAATCTACCTTTGAACCGCCCTGTCCTAGCTTTCAAGAATACAAACTATCACAAAAATATACACAATCTCAGCTACCTATACCTACCTAATGGGCAAGAGACTAAGATTTCCTTTTCTTTTCAAAGCCTCAGAAATAACCAGTACCACCTCTTGGCCATGGCCAACCTGTGTCAGCAACCTTAAAACCCACTCTTTCCGATCCCACCATGAAAACATATTCAAAACCACGAATTATCTCGACCAAGTTGCCACTGAATGCAGTGACAGTACCCCAGATTCATTTCTTGAATATGATGAAAGTCTTTTGAATGCATCAAAAGTGTTTGTTAACGGTCATGAGTCGAGTATTGAGACAATGATTCGTGGTCTAAGGACGGCTGACCGGCTGTTTTTCGAGCCTGGACAGGAGACAAGCTCAATACTTGAAGAAGCAATCAAAACTGGCTATGAGTTTCCGTTTAAAGAAAGTGTGGCAGTAATGGCAATGGATTCAAGAGATCCATTTGTGGACTTTCGGGTTTCTATGGAGGAAATGGTGGAGGCTCATGGCTTGACGGATTGGGATTGCCTTGAAGAACTTCTAGCTTGTTATCTTAAAGTCAATGATAAAAGCAATCATGGGTATATTATTGGAGCTTTTGTGGATTTGTTGGTTAATCTTCCATTTGCTTCTGGTACTGGTTCTGATTCATTTGCCATTGTCGAACCTTGTTGTTGTCGTTGTTCTTCTTCTTCTTCTTCTTCTTCTACTACGCATTCTTTCACCTCTCCTTCGTCATTTTTTTCTTCTGCTTCCTTCATTAGTCCTTGTTTATCTTTAGATAAAACGATGGAGGATGAGATCATTGAGAAACTTGTTGACAATGCTTTAACATCTTCAAATGTTTGATGTATCATTGTATGAAAATGATATATAAATAAATCAATATACAGTTGATTAGTTTTTAGAATCACCGAGATTTTAACTTCTGTTTCTTTGTAATCATGATTAGCCTTGTCCAGTCCAGTCCATTCTATCGAACAAGTCTTGTTTCTTCGGGGGTTGTGTTGGATGGAGGTTAACTTGTGTAGAAAAAGTACAAAATGAATGGTTGGGCATGGTTGCATGAATATGACAGCTGAAATTATATATTTATGTAAATGAAAATTACTCTTTTTAATCAAATGCTGGTTTATTTCTGATTTTTCGTGTAAATTTATGACTTCAATTAGAATATATTTCTGATTTTTCATCTACACAAGTTACAAGTTGCATTATACTTGCTGTGAAGAGATCAACTGAACTAGTTCATTGTAATTCTATTTTGCTAGACGATATTCATAGCTCTCCGTGTTTGTAAGATTTTTTTCGATTGACATTTATCTTCATCTTAAACTTTTAGACGAGATAGTTCAACATGATATTAAGGGTAAACAACATTGAAATCTTAACGCCACATGCCAGTTCTGTCATTAAAATTTAACGAGTCGAGCTTGCACGGGTGGCGGGTGTTGAATTAAAATTGGAGAATAATAATAATTACTTGAAAGTAACAAAACTTTACTGGGGATTAAATGGTCCTGCCTGCTGCCATTTTATATCTGCACCAGTAGCTGCAACATAATAAGAATTTGAGAAAATAATGCATAGATTCATATACCTGTCTCTTTGTTAACTGAAACATAAATTATGCTATAAAATGAAAATAAATTGACATGTCAATAATTATTCTGCTGGAAGAAAAGCTCTCTCTCTCTCTCTGATTTTTTAATTTCTTCTCTTTCTGATGAAAACAGAAAAATGGTTTTGTAGGGCATCTTATCTCATCCAGCTTTTCTGGCTGAAAAGATTTGTGTCTCTGTCTGTCTGTTAAGCAGCTAAGAGTTGTAGGAAAAATACAAGAAAATGTTCTTATGGGCTGTGGGGTGATTAGTGTACAGCCAAATTTATGCATCAGAGTGTGGTCCTTGTACTACTTGTGCAGACATTCAAATTTAATCTATGTTTTGTTTCAAAAAAAAGGTAAAAAAAAAAAAAAGTTAAAATTTCGTTTATTATATTATCAAGTTTTAATAACTGATGGAAATAAGGTGGAATTACGCTTATAGTCGAAGGCACAGATGAAGGGAGAGCATACAAATGAGCCTCCGAAGGGAAAGGAGAAGAACCCTATAGTGAGAATTAGGCTCGAGGAGACATTCTCTAGGAAGGGACGAGAGAGCAGCATTGATCTCTTGGAAACAAGTAGCCACTTTATATTTCTTAAGCTCTTCTTCTACTTCTTTTTCTACGTACTAAACACTTTGTACATACTTACCATTGAGTATTAAACCATATAGAATAGTATAAATCTTAAACTTATTTTTCTTCTTTAGCATTTACTACTATTAATCGACTTCACTGAACATGTAGTGCAATAACAGCCGACCCAACTTCAAACTTGAAAATTCATTTAAGCGTAGATTATTTATACTTAGGATTAGATATTAACTATCTCATCTAAAAAATCAACTGTTGTCCAGTAAGAACAAACAAAACCTTTTTGTAGAGATCATATGCCACTAATTGGCCAATTAAACATACAATCAACAAAAATAAAAATGCAAGAAACTGAAAACAGTAAAGAACACGAGAGATTTTTGCCCTAAGACAAGAGGTTCGGATAAATCCTAATCCCCTTTTGAGATTTCGCCAACCGAAGAAATCACTCTATTAACCAAGGATCAAAGATCGTTCATCAATACACCAAAGCACTCAATGAGATTCACACCAGAAACATCACAGTACATCGATCCCTCATGAATCGCACAAAGAAATCCACACAAGGATACACAAGAGCTCACTATAAATCACTCAAGAATTGTACAGTAGCTATACTATTACAAATTTACAAGAGGTTTCAATATGGAGTGCAAAATCAAAGAACGGTGTAGAAGATAGAGAGTTGCAAGAGAGAAGTCGAGAGAATGGGAGAGTTTTTTCCAAATGAGCCAACCGTAGTCTATTCAAGAGAAGTCTCAAGGCCTCCAAGTAATAAAGTAAGGTCCAGCCCAATAGCAATAAAAACATCCCATCTTCAGTCAAAAGCCCAATTTATCATTGTGCCATTTCTCCACAATCTCCACCTTGGTACAATGATCACAATTTCATCTAAAGTGATTTTTCCATTATGGCATCATTTGCTCTTATTACCTAATACACAAATCAGCAAGTATCAATGTTCAGCAGCTTTAAACAGTCCAAGAAACTTATTTAAAGGCAGCACTTTAGTTCCAACATCAGCAAGATTAAAATGAGTAGAAATTTTCTCAAGTTTTACAATACCTTGTGAGATAACATCTCTAATGAAATGAAATTTCACATCAACGTGTTTAGATCTATTATGCAAAACATGATTTCTACTCAAATATATGGCAGATTGGCTATCATAAAATAAAACATCTTTAACAAAGCCAAATTCATTTAAGAGTCTCTTCAGCCAAATACCCTCTTTTATAGCATCAGTTGCAGCAATATATTCAGCTTCAGTTGAAAATAATGCAACAATTTTCTATAATTGAGATTTCCAACTAATGCATGAATTATACAAAATATACACATAAACTGAAGTAGACTTTCTATCATTCCTATCACCTGCATAGTCAAAGTCAGTGTAACCCCTCAAGATAACACCATCAAATTGCTTCCTGTAATGAATCCCTAAGTCACAAGTTCCCTTAATGTATCTAAGAATCAATTTCATAGCTTCCCAATGAGTTTCACCAGGATTTGACATAAATCTACTCAACACAATTATAGGGAAAGCCAAATCAGGTTTAGAACAAACTATTAGATACATAACAGACCCAACTGCACTAGAATAACGCACTTTTGCCATTCTTTTGAACTCAATTTCTGATTTGGGAGATTGATCACTTGAAAGTTTAAAGTGATTTGCTAAAGGTACACTCACACTTTTAGCATCACTCATAGAAAATTTTTCCAACAATTTCAAAATATAGGATTTTTGATTTAGACTAAGTATGTCTTTCCTTCTATTCCTTTTAATTTCGATACCTAAAATTTTTCGAAGAGGACCTAAGTCCTTCATTTCAAATTCAGATTTCAATTTGTTTTTAATTAACTCTATTTCTTTTATGTCATGACTAGCTAGAATCATGTCATCAACATAAAGAAGAAGATAAAGTGAATTTTCGCTACCATTACCTTTGAAATAAAGACAGGTATCGAAATTATCTCTTTTAAAACCAAGTCCAAGTACAAATGTATCAAATCTCTTGTACCATTGTCTTGGAGCTTGTTTTAAACCGTATAAAAATTTCTTAAGAAGGTATACAAGGTCAGAATTTTTATTCATTTCAAAACCTTTTGATTGTTACATGTAAATAGTTCCATCAAGATCTCTATTTAAAAAAGCAGTTTTGACATCCAATTAGTCCAATTCCCAATTAAACTGAGCTGCTAAGGCTAATATCACTCTAACAGTTGTAAATTTTACAACTGGAGAAAAGATTTCATTAGAATCTTTTCCCTCCTTTTGAGTGAAGCCCTTAGCCACTAGTCTAGCTTTGTATCTAATGTCATTCTCACTTTGTTCCCCTATTTTTATCTTAAAAATCCATTTACAATCCACAACCCTTTCCCTTTAGGTCTACTAGTCAATACCCATGTTTTATTCTTCTTAAAAGATTCCATCTCATCTTGCATTGCTTCAAGCCAATGCTTGGAATCTTTCCTACTCATAGCCTCGTCATATGACACATGTTCATTCTCAATAAAACCTTGAGCAGTAAGCAAAGGCACTTCATGATCAAACCTCACAGGTGGTCTGACTTGTCTTCTTTGCCTATCTCGAGCTAGTTGATAATCACCTAAAGTTTGATCTGTCTCTAAATCATTATCAAAATGTTCAACCTGATTATTTCTATGTGATTCAACATCAACATCTCCAGTTTGAATATTAGGTAATTGATTATCACCGTCAACTTGCTCCACCTCAATTTCACTCACTCACACTCTCTCTCTATAATATCAGTCTGATTTAAAGGTCCAGAACTACTATTATTTTTCAAACAAGGTAGATCATCTTCATTGAACACCACATTTCTACTTATTATGATCTTATACCATTTGGTTTCCCTCACCCATAGTCTATACCCTTTTACCCCTTCACCATAACCCAAGAAGACACACTTAAGAGCCCTAAGATCTAGTTTCCCTTCATATTGATGTGCAAAGGTTGCACACCCAAACACTCTTAAATTGCTAAGGTCAATAGGTCTACCATTCCACACTTCTTCAGGGGTCTTAAAATGTATAGCACTAGTAAGACTTCTATTAATAAGATAACTAGCAGTTTTTGCAGCTTCTCCCCAAAATAGTTTAGGAAGACCATAACTTAAAAGCATACATCTAACTTTCTCAAGTAAAGTTCTATTCATTATTTCAGCCAAACCATTTTGCTGTGGAGTGTGTGTAACAGTTATGTGTCTCAATATACCATGCAATTTACACAAATCATCAAACTCATAATTGCAAAATTCAAGTCCATTATCAGTTCTTAATACTTTTACCCTTTTATTAGTTTGGTTTTCAATCAAAATCTTCCAATCTTTGAAAGCAGTAAATGTATCAGATTTAGATTTCAACAGAAATATCCAATTCTTTCTAGAAAAATCATCAATGATTAACAAGAAATATTTAACACCAGTATGAGTAGGCACATTAGTTGGTCCCCAAAGATCAGCATACAAGTATTCCAGAATAGACATAGATTTATGCATTCCAGCAAAAAATGTAATCTAGTATGCTTTCCTAGTATGCAATAATCACAAAAATTGAGTTTCTCAATGTTATCTTTTCCAAATGCACCTTATTTTTTTCAAAATCTACAACCATTTATCACTAATATAGCTCAATCTCTTGTGCCATATTTGTGACTTATAATTGGAAACAGAAAGTGCTGTTGAAGTGGAGTCAAAAATGTTTTGAGTTTGCAAAATGTAAAGTCCATGTCTCTTGGGAGCTTCCACAATCAAGTGGGAATTCCTCAAGATTTTAATGTATCCCGCATTGATCATAATGTCATAGTTTAAATCATCTAATATACCTAAAGAAATCAAATTTCTTTGAGGGTCAAGAACATATCTAGTTTTTTCTAAGACAAACACATTATTATCCTTTATTCTTAAAGTGCTGGTTCCTATGCCCTTAACTTGACATGCCATATGATTACCCATTAAAACTTGACCACCATTTACATTTTCAAAATCACAAAATCAATCTTTATTAGGACACATGTGATAGGTACAACCTGAGTCAAGAATCCACTATTGACTAGGCTGATGGGCAACAGCAACATAGACTTTATCTATATAAGTTTCATTATTGCAGACCAAGGCTGTATCACCATCAATTTTAGATCTATTTCTATTGTCACTAAGCCTCTTAGGACAATCCTTGATAAAATGACATTCATCTTGACAATAAAAATATTTTTTACCTTTGATTTTCATTTTATCTTTTTGATTCACTTTCTTCTTGTGTTCAAATTTCTTATTGGCATAATTGTTTCTAAGATTAAACTTAGACCTAGCCATCAAATTCAGACCACTAGAAGACTCTTTTCGATCAGATTTTAACTCTAACTCTTTAGTTCTTAGAGCATTAATGATAACCTCAGTAGTTAGAGTGTCTCTACCATATTCAATATCACTTTTAACATCTTTATACTTATCACCTATTGAATTTAGTATAACCACAGCCAGCTGTCCACTTGAGAGTTTCTCATCACAGTTGGCTAGGTCGGGGGTTAATCGATTGAATATATCAATATTAGTATCAAGGTCAAGAGATGGATCAAGTTTAAAACCAAAAAACGGTTTTAGGAGATAAACCTTTTTTGGCATAGCTTTATTCAAATAATTTTTCTCCAATTTCTTCCACAATTCAGCAGCAGTATTTGTTTCTCCTACTTCTCTAAGCACATTATCAGACAAATGCAGAAAAATAGAACTCCATGCAATTTCATCTTGTTCAGTAACTTTACTAGTTTCCATATCAGTAGGCCATGATTCATCAATAGCTTTTGCACACTTTTGTTGAAGTAGAAAAGCTTTTATTTTCTGGCGCTAGAGATTAAAGTCTCATTTGCCATTAAAAACTTCCAATTCAAATTTAGAAGAAGTCATAATGAAAAATTTGAATGAATGGCTAATGAATTCAGGTTAGGCAGAGCATACAAGGAGTATACACAGTAAGTAATAATTCAAATGTCAACACTCCAGAGACAATAACATGAATTATACAACCAGCAGAATGTATATACTCAATTCAGTGATTTACATATTCAGTTTCAGGCAAGAACTTCAACATTTCATGTAACAACTTACAGGATATTGCACAAATTATCACAGTTGCAATATACAGTATTGAAAACATATACAGAATTTTTTGAATCAAGGTTCTTGACTCAAGGGTTTCTGGACTAAGGAATTGCCAAGCAGAGTCTTAAACCCAGGTAAAAAAAAATGTATTTCAGATTTACAATAACAGTATAAGCAGCAAATCAGTGCATTTAGGTAAAACTAGAACGAACTCACCAAAGGTCCTATATTAGGATTTCAAGAAACTAAATCACCAACGAATTAGAATGAACCAGGTTACGTTCTGCCCAAATCGAGATCCAAGAATCAGTGACCAACTCTCTAATACCACTGTAGAGATCAAATGCCACTAATTAGCCAATTAAACATACAATCAACAAAAATAAAAATGCAAGAAACTAAAACAGTAAAGAACACGAGAGATTTTTACCCTAAGACAAGAGGTTCGGATAAATCATAATCCCCTTTTGAGCTTCCACCAACCAAAATAAATCACTCTATTAACCAAGGATCAAAGATCGTTCATCAATACACAAAGGCACTCAATGAGATTCACATAAGAAACATCACAGTACATCGAACCCTCATGAATCGCACAAAGGAATCCACACAAGGATACACAAGAGCTCACTACAAATCACTCAAGAATCGTACATTAGATATACTATTACAGATTTACAAGAGGTTTCAATGTGGAGTGCAAAATCAAAGAACGGCTTAGAGGACAGAGAGTTAAAAGAGAGAAGTCGAGAGAATGAGAGAGTTTTTGTCAAATGAGCCAACCTTAATCTATTTAAGAGAAGTCTCATAAAGGCCTCCAAGTAATAAAGTAAGGTTCAGCCCAATAGCAATAGAAACATCCCATTTTCAGTCAAAAGCCGAATTAATTATTGTGCCATTTCTCCACACTTTTATATCATTTGATCATCATCATTTAAATAACTCACCTTAGAGATATAAAAGCCTCATCGTACCCAACAATACTACGTGAGAGGATAAAAAGAAATAAGCAGCAATATCATGGAGACGTTGTTAATATATTAATATTAGTGTAAATTGTGTATATGTGAAGACAAAATTAATTGTCGAAAATTTGTTTTATCAAACTCAGAGCCTAAGATTCTTGTCTCGGGAGAACTTTCTAAACCTTGTGCTGTGTTATTCATGAATATTATTAAAATATATTTTTAATATTAAAAAAAAAAAACTCAGAAGTTGATAATTTGTACTTTAATCTTGGTTGGAGTCATATAACGTTAAATTTGGTTGTATCTAGGAAGAGATAATTTATTTGATCGATATTGTGCTCGATTTTGAATTATGTAATATCGTAATTAAAAAGAGAATGAGATACTATACTTGTATTAAATTATTTTCGTATTTGCTTTTCAATTTTTATTATTATCGATAATTATATTACCACCACACAATTTATTTAATACACCACAATTAAAATATATTTTTAATATGTACGCCACAATAAATTTACAACTATACTCCAAATTCAATAAAAGCTAAAAAATGAGAAAAAAAAATACAAATTTTAGTGTACTCATCATCTCAATATTACTCCTCGTTTTTCTCATCTATTTTAAATTAATTGGAAGACACAAACTTAGACTGTGTAATAAATATATTAAAATCTCATTTCTGTACTTTGTTTATACATTTTTTCCCTCTGATTTTGTGGGATTTGAGATTCTTTTTTGGTGTGAAAGAAAGCATTTTTACGTTTTTACCATACAGACATAGCTATCGTTTCTATGAATGATTTTTTTTTTCTTGTTTTATGTTTGTTTTTTTATAAGATTTACAGATCTATTTTGCAAATGAATTTATTCCAGAAATGAGTTTTACTTGTTTACTAGGATTATATATTCTTATACATATAGTTTATTATTATTATTATTATTATTATTATTATTGAATTTTCAGATTCTCCCATGGAAAATCATTATTTTGAGCTTGTCATTGACTCATTATTCATGTTTCTTACTTTTCCAATTAATTTTTAGTGGTGGGTTCATTTTTCAAGAGACAAAACAAGGAGGAAATTTTTGTGAACATGCCTTTTCAAGATTTCTCTCGTTAGGGTTTTTGAATCGTTTTTCTCCGCCTTTCTACATGTACACTCAAACATATACATTTTGAACTGTTATTTTTTGATATCTACATTTATTTTTTTGTAATAAATATATTTAAACCCATTTATGTAATTTAACTTAAAATCTTTAAGTAAATAAAAATTTACTTGAAATTGTGGTGTAAATAACAAAATTTGTGGTGGTAGTTTAGCCATTATTCATTTTGATCTAGACATGACAAAACAGACCCTATAGCCCTTTAATCCGCAGGCTCTAACTCGTAAACAACACATCGAAAAAATTAATAATTTTTCCCGTTCAATTACCTCGATGGGGATAATTTACTCATTAATGAGACACTTTTTCAAGAAATTTAATTTCCTGGAGAATGATGAATCAAATAGTGTAGAAGTTGGTGCCCCGTTTAAGGGTCCATTTGGCAAAAATTTTGCTTTTACTTTTACTTTTGTTGATCTCGATTTTTGTACTTACAACGTGGCCAACAAATTTCAGATCTACTATGTTTACGTAAGCCTTTCTTCTACATACTCGATAGACCGTTAGTAACTCGTGAGGGAGGCTACCGCAAACACTTCGACGATAAAGTCAATCGATGGGAAGAAATATATTGAGTGTGGAACGTGCTATAGACTAAGCCACGAAAGTGTTTGAGCGTCGAGAATGTGTAAGATTATATGAGAGAACAATCTCACGGTGTTTGAGAGTTAAAATTGCATTATCCTTGAGTTGGTATTGATTGTGAGCTTTTATAGTAACATTGAAGAAGAGAGGTGGCTGTCGAATGAAGAAATATATGACCTCATCCTAATGGTCAAAACATTCCATCGTAGGAGTCACCTCATACATCATAGGACCTGCAACATTTAATGTAATCTGAAAAAGTAGCCACCCTATGTCTTAGGTTTGCGTATCTATGTAGTAAGCTGATAAGATTTGACATTCTTCTATTGCAAGAGGTCGCATCTATCAATTTCATAAGATCCTTATGCAAAAGATCTTTTGGGAGAAGCGGCTATAAAAGATACTCTTCTTTGATTAGGAGGCTTCCATTTTGGTCATATGGGCTTCGACCTCTTACATGGCACTTCATTGTAAGAGGTAGATCACCTCTCTATAAGTGGCTTGTAGCAGGAGGCATCTTGCTTTGTTCACTGTGCTTCAGCTTCAAGTGACGCTTCGATTAAGCCCCCGTTTGACACCCATTAATTTCTCATTCTCATTCTTTTTTTCATTCTCATTTTTCATTTCAACCACACATTCTCTAAATAAAATAATATTACACACAAATAAAAAATATTTCATCACTTTTCCATCACACATTCTCTCATCAATCACTATTCCAGAATTTCTATTATTCTCAAAATTAGATTCAAACACTCCCTAAGGCCCATTTGCTTCATCATCGTTGATGACGTGGAGTGTAGGACTTTAGGCTTCTGATTGACAGTCAGATGGACTTCTTTTGGAGCCTCGATTGAAGATGCATAACAACTTCTTCTAAGAGAGTTTTTTTTTTTTTTTAAAGAAACTACTTTAGATTGTCTTCAAAAGTCTCTTTAAAAGTGAAATGTTATCTATTTTAAGAAGTTAACCCTTAAAAATATGTTTCAAGACACTTTTCAAATTAACATTATAAATAAAGAATGAGTTTAACTCTTCAAATTGCAAAACCCACTCTCTATAATTAAATGGATTGAAATATTCCAATTTCCAATGCTCCATCTATTAACCCAATTAAATTGTATATACACAAAAATGAAGGGAAATAATATAATAATTTGAAGGGAAGTTGATGAAAATAAAAGATAGAGAAAAATAATAAATACATATGAAGAGTAGTAAAATTGTCTATTGAAGATAAATAGGTTGTTGGCGTATTTAAAATTTTTTACTTTCTAAATTTATAGATACCCTAAATTATAAAATATACTTTTTAAAAATAGTCTCTTGAAAATACTCTTAGTCTAGCTTCATCTAAAAATTCTTTTTATCAATACAAATCACTTCTAAAAAATTATCCAAATACGTTCAAAAGTAATTTTTTAGTCTCAAAAATAGTTTTTGACTTTTTAAAAGTCTAATCTTCTATCATATATGTTTGATATTTATTTTTTCTATATGATGTTTAGTAATTAATGCACTCTGTTTATGGGCTTAATTGACTTTTAATTTCATTCCCCATTGATTTGTGTGTGACAGAAATTAATCTTTTAGGACTACATGAATAAGTATTATGCGCAAAGGGGCCTTATGATATCATCTTATTAGCCATGGCATCACTGCAATTTTACTAATATGTAATTTCAGCCCGTCAATATAGTCTTACCTTCTCATTTGAACAATGATATTGCAAGAATTCTTCTTCACCACCACCACTCGACATTTGTTCGTCCACTTCAACATTTCATTGTCGAAATTTGAGTTTTCTCGAACAACCAAATGTCGAGTGACCCAAAAGAAGGAGAAGGAAATAATCAGAATACTAAATAAAATGTCTAGGAAAGAGGGAGAGACGGAGAGAGGGGCGTAGTTGATAAGCAAATCTATAAATTGTGATATACATATAGCACAACTGTTTCTAGATTCTCCTTTTAAAAATCCATAATTTTTTTCTTTTTAATGTCAACTGAAAATTCTAATGATGGTATCCACAGTTGTATATTGTGCATTTCCTATATAGCAAGGGTAACAATTGGTGTATGTGTTTGGGGGCCAATATGGGCTTATAAATGGTTTGCCCATATTAGGCTCTTTCTTTTTAATTTTGGTCCAGCCCATTGACTCAGTGCAGGTGGCAGTTAGGACTGGAAAAAAATCAACTAGAACCAATCAAATTGATCAACTCAACCCAAGCCAACCTGTTTAGATTGGTTTTTAGTTCAATTGGGTTGGGTTCGGGGTTAGAAAATCAAATTTTAGATCGGGTCCCGGGTTATCTATTAAAACTCAATCAAATCCAACTTAACACAATAAATTAAAGAATATTTTAAAAAAAATTAGTACTCAAAACAAAAAATATAAAACCTAATGATCAAATTTTTCATCTGCCTCATGTCTCTTTTACCTTTTGTCTCTTCTGCCTCTCATTGTTGCTCGTGTCTCGACTTCTCGACTCGATTTTTTGACGTGATTTTTGACTAAACACTTGAATTGAAAGAGGAAATTTTGTATTGAGTTTGGATGATTTAACATTTTTAGTATTTAGGTTGAATTCATTTTATTCCATAAGTATAATAAGCAGGTATTCAACATGTATTTAGATTAATTTAATATGTATTTAATTTGATCATGGTAAATCATGATATAATCTATTTAATAAGATTTACAATATTTTTAATTTATATTATTCTATTCGAATGGAACTTAACCCCATAGATCATTGATCCAATTTCAATCGACTTAAGGCATTTCAAATTGCCCATTTTAATGTAACTGAAATTTATCCAAATTGAAATGGTATCAAACTTTTAAAAAATTGTTTAAATCCAATGAAAAATGTCATAATCATTGGACTCATAAAAAAATTGTCCAACTTGAATTGGATTCAAATCCAAACCAATCAACCCAACTGAAACCAACTCGAGTTTGGTCGATTTGGATTGGATTGGATTGGGTTTCGACCATGAATGGATTGATTTCGATTTGAAAAATCGTCAAATCGAACATATTGGATTGAATTTGAGTTGGATTCAAAACCAATCCAATTCAACCCACACCCAACCATTATGGCAGCTATAGCCTTAGAACTTTGAAAAGATTGAAACCATGAGAGGATCTGCCCCTTTCTTGGAATCAATCTTGATTCTTTTGGGTTTCTTCAAATTTCCTTTATTATTCTTATGTTGGAATTTGAAAGAGTTTCAAGACAAAATTTTTAAGAGAACGTCATAATTTCCTCCTGTTCTTCTAATCAAAATTTATTTCTTTGTTGCTTTTTACTTGTCTTGCGCTGATCCAAATATTAATCTCAAAGTCCTCGCAAATTTATATCTAAGCATTTCTATTAGAGTGGTTATATTCACACCACACTTTTTACAATATACCACATTTTTAAAGGTCATTAACCTTTATTCACTATTGCACTTATATCCTTAACTTTCTTCTTCATCAAATTTTTATTTTTAAAATATAATTAATTAAAAAAAACCTTGTCCTTAATCATGATTTTTCGTCCAAAAATATTGTTAAACGTGCTTTAAAATGAAGGTTAAATATTTGATCACATTTTCACATTATTATTTGTTTTCTTATTTAAAAATACAATGGGTAAATGAATATTTTTACTTAATTTTAAAGAAAAATTATAATAGGAACGATTTATGTTAATTTGATAATAAGAATACGATGAAAAAAAAATTTGAGACATAATTGTGATAATGTGTAAATGTTATAAATCTTTCATGCAATTAAAATTAGTCTAATTATTAAAAATTGTGGTGTGAATATATTTAGCCTTCTATTAATAAATATATTTTGTGATTTACTCGATTTATTTGAATAGTGTATTATTGTTATTTGACGATGCAAGCTATTAAAAAATCACCATCAATTCGTGCAACCAAGGGAGCTCGTCTCTAGGATTCCTGAATTAAATGAGTTTTTTTCTTCTTTAAATTGTTCATTTATAACGTGGGAAGCGAATAGAGTTGCTTACGCCTTTGCAAAATTTGTCATTTCGTGTTCGATTGAATCGGTATGGATTGGGGAGTTCCCAAGCTTCATCTCTAACCTCGTACTCCATTTTTATTTCAAATTTGAGGCTTTTGCTTTATTTCAAAAGAAAAAAAAAAATCCACATTTTTATAACAAAGCAGTTTGGCTAAAAAATGGTGTAATAACAACATAAGAAATCTAATCCTTTTAGAACAAGAAAATATATAACGAGGTATCTTTTTACGCAATTGGTGGATCCTTGTTCCTGTTGGTTTACTATGTGACAAGATTTGACACAACAAAAGTTACATTTTGTAACTAGTTTGAAGCCACACATTTTGATGATCTAAACCAAAACATTTCATTTTAATGGCTAAAAATGTACCTTTGGTCCCGTTTTGGCTTATCCAATGTTTAGCCAACAACATGATCCCTCTTGTAATTTTCTATATACACTTTCCCCGTAACTCTTCTAAAGCAGATGATTAAATGTCAATTTGATATGATTTTTGAAAAGTCAAAATGAACTTTAAGTTCCAAAAACCGCTTTTGAACTCATTTGAATAATTTTATAAAAGTACTTGTTTTAATTAGAAGTGTTTTTTTAGAGAAATCGAGTTTAATGTGGCTTTTTCTAAAATTACTCTTGGAATATAAAGTGTTTTAAAAATTAGTTTTCCAATAAAAATTAATGTACCTTTTTTCAAAAACTTCTCTACAAAAAGCAAAAGTCATACTAAACGGGCTTTAATTAGTACTAGACAATAAAAAAATTATTATTATTCTATTCAATATATTCAATGTTACAAAGTAGACAGGCACTTGAGTTAATAGTATTCTCCATCTTTTCTAAAGGAACCTACTTGTAATGATCCAGACTTATGTTTAAATAGTTAATTCATATGTACTATCATTTTGGAAGAACTTGTACCCATTTTACTAGTCATGGATTTCTTTCATGTCCCTTCACCTCTACATCGGCAAGTGGCTCAATATGTATTAAGATTCAATTTAAGCTTCTCACAATGTAGAGATCAATGTTTGAATCTTGAAGGACGCAAAAGAAATTCGTGAAGAATAAAATAAGCATGAGCTCTTTCAAAACGGACAGTATATTGACAGTTTGGACACAAGTATGAATCGTTACAACGTCTTTTTATGAAATGATAAGAACAGTCATATATGTTGGAGGCGGCATTTGTCAACTCTTTAATTGTTTTTCTCTTTTTGTAGACAATGATTTAGCAACCACAAGTCTAGGGATTGAAAGCTCAAAGTGAAAGTGTCTAAACAGGATTAACTTTCTCGATGGGGTGACCCATTTAGGTTGATGAACCTTTTAGGGACAGCGACAAGTCTAATTGACTGGTAAGCTTTTAATATAATGGCAAATAGGGTTTAAAATATTGTTTGAAACTCGATTAATTTTAAGTTCTTAAATGAGATAATCCACGAATAAAATGTGTTTCAAATAACGTTATTTTACGCTTCAACCATTTATGAAAACATAAGACCTTTAAAAATTCGACTTATGCCTGAAGGAGCTTTAGAAGACAACATTGAAATAAATACTTAGAAATTGTTAGTGTCAAAAATGAAGAATAAATTCTCTAAGTAAAGTTGGTAATGTCATTGGCAACGTTTCGAGAATAAGTCGAGAAATCAATCAACGTTTCGAGAATAAGTCGAGAAATCAATCAATCTCGCATATTGAATTGCGAAATTGTTACAATAAGTTGAGAGATCACTCAATCTCGTACAATGAATTTTAAACTTATATAGAATAAATAGTAATTAAGCTCCAACACTCCATATGTATAAGCCTCATTTTGATGTCTTATTTCTTTATCTAACATTCGATGTCTGATATCCATTTAATTCAATTATTTAATTTCTGTAGCATAAAGATTAATCTTTTGGCAACAATGGATGTCTCCCACTAAGAGACTCCTTTATCAAAAGTTCACATGCTAAAAGGTTTTTCTGTCTAGTTGACAAATAGATACACTCGAGGGCTGGAATTTGATCATCCAGGAGTTGTTTTAATGAAATCATTAATAAATTCAATAAATCTTATTGAGGTTCCTAACGACGTTGTTAGAGGCGGATTTAGGATTAAGTAGTCGGAAAAGGTTGGATTTGTACATTTTTATATTTTTAATTATTAGAATCAGACTAGTACGTTGGAGTTAGGAGAACGACATAGAATTATTAAATCATTTTTAAATAATTATTTTTGACTAGTTTTTTTAAGTTCAACATGTAATGATTTTTAATTTCAAAATTTGTGTTTCATAGCTGATCGTGAGTTCTTCAAAATGGTACCTAGAACTTATCCTAATGATCGAGAAATATAGCTCAAAATTAAGTTTAAAGAGGTGACGGTCATAAATTAGATTTATTAAACACATTCCATGCAACCATTTTTACCTCACTATTGTGACCTCATCGTTTTGCGGTTTTGTAAATTGAAAGGTGCGTTATGAAGTATTTCTTGGGTACTATGAAATGATATCAATAACATTTCCTAAAATTTAAGAGTAATAAATCCGATATTAATCCGCAAATTGACTTGATGAAATGAACTAGCTGCAAAATTTTCTTAACTTTTTTTTTTTTTTTTGGGGTGTGTGTGGGGTGGGGGGGGTGAGGGTTTATGTGTTGGGTGAGCTTGAGCTCACACCCTGTATCTGCCCCTATGCATTGCTTGTGTGCATAACGACCTTAGTGAAGCAATTTTAATATTAGAGATGTTATTTGGATTCATTGCATTCGTTGAAATTTTTGAACTTGTTTTTCTAAATTTTTGACCCGTAAGTTTTTTTCACTTAATGCGATTCATGATATTAAATGTATTTGATTTTTGACACTAGTGTCAACTTCGTTTCCACAAAAAAGTATTGCGTCAAGATAAATGGCGAAATCCGTTAAATTGACTATGAATATGTAACCATTGACTTAACTAAATCAACTACCCATCTTGTATGATAAGATTGTCAACAACTGGTTTATGGCCTAATTACGAAATAGTGCATTTACGGCGTTATCATATGCATGTATAGTTAAAAGCTTCCTACCCGGAATCTATCATCTGTATAGTATTCTTAAGCTTGCCAACCCGTGTGTTGGGGAGGTTGTCGAATGCACGATCTGTCACACATGGTATCAGAGCAGGAATGTTCGTACGTTACGTTGTTGGTTGTGGGAGATTAACGACGTCGATTTGGGACCACTGAAGATGTGGCAAAGCAAGCAAAATTGATGAGAAAAACTTTGGGGATGATGAAAGGTAAAGGCACGTGTTGTGTAGTTGAACCTATCTACATGTCCATTTATTTTATGGAGTGCTGTGAGCATTGCAATGGAAATCACAATGAGGGAATTTGTGCGGGTGCTTCAATATGCGCAATGACACTGCTATAGGGAATGTCAATCCAAGGAACTATTGCTGGGCACAAGGTGAATGTTGGTGTCAAAGGCAGTATGTATAGAGGTACTATGGACAAACGTGCGAGGGTATTGTGTGAATGCATGTCCATCTAGGGAAGATACTGAAATGCAAAGATTGCGAGAAGATGTGAGGTACACGGTTCAATATGAGTGCATTAACGAATTGAATGGAGGAGCTTGTCATATGCATGACAAGTCTCACTGGTTTATAACCTAATTATTGAAAAGTGTACTAACAGTTTCACCATATGCAGGTAGAGTTGCAAACTTTCTAAAAATAGTGTGTTTGCTTATTCTTATGCTTGTCGGCTCCTACAAGGGGGAGGCAGCCCTGGGGGCAATGACAGACGCAAACACTTTGAGTTGTGGGCATACTCAAACTTCCAAATCGAATAAGTTGATAAAGAAAAAAAAATAGTTTCTTCTTAATCATCATCTTTACAGAGAATGATAAACTTTAAAACACATGCAAATATAGTGTAGCAATTACCAACTTTGTCCATTTCAGATAAGATATTCACTGACCTGCCTTGAGTATGTAGGCGACGTTTATAAGGAAAAGCGTCATCAAAATTTGTTATGTCGTGTATTGGGAAAAAATATTGCAAAATGTCAAGACATTAACATAACATAAATTATGTCATGGTGGGCCAACATCTAGTCAAGCTAAATAATCATACCAAACTTGGCTTCATTTTTGAAGTGCATGATCGAGTCAAATTCTTCGAAGATCCCTACACCCATAATTAGAGAATGATTAAATTTCTATTCTATACTAGGTTTATATGTTGATTTGTTCTTGGATTCGATTGGTTGAGACATTAATAACAAAATAAACAAAAAAGTCGACATTAATTTTTCAGTAGAGGACCAGATGATGAGTTATAGAATGTAATAAATTAGGCATATAATAGTAAAACATAGAAATTATATACTTAAAAAAGCAAGGTTTTTAACCATATATTTGAAGGAGCCTAACTGTGTATTCTTATACCTAAGTCAACTCATGATGTTGTTGCACCATCCTCATCTTTATAAAGTTGCCAAACGGAGGCTAAAACTTTAACGTAAGCCATCTAAGCACTTTATCGAAGATACACAAATCAATCAAATACAACTTGAACTTTCAGTATTGAATCAAAACTGAAACAACATAGTTTGATTACAAAAAAATATAATGCAATAATAACTGGAAAAAAAAGAGCTATCAATTTTTAATTTTTTTTAGAATGATATTAAGCCCCTGGTTTGTAAAGAGAAATTGGAAAAAAAATGATGTTTTGAATAGTGATTTTTTAGAAAAATGTGTAATTAAAAAGTAGAAAAAAAAATTGAGTTTGTGTGCATAATATTTTATTGTGTGAATGTATAATAGAAAATAAGTATATGAAACAAAGAGTTTTAATATAAAAGAAGTTTACAGCATACCAGAATTTAAACTTCTAATTTCAAAATTCATGAGCTCACACCCTGTATCTGCCCGTATGCATTGCTTGTAGGCATAACGACCTTGGTGAAGCAATTTTAATATTAGAGATGTTATTTGGATTCATTGCATTCGTTTAAATTTTTGAACTTTTTTTTTTTAAATTTTGACCCATATGTTTTTTTCACTTAATGCGATTCATGATATTAATTTATTTGACACTAGCGTCAACTTCGTTTCCACAAAAAAGTCTTGCGTCAACATAAATGGCGAAATCCGTTAAATTGACTATGAATATGTAACCATTGACTTAACCAAATCAACTACAAGATTGTCAACGACTGGTTTATGGCCTAATTATGAAATAGTGCATTTACGGCGTTATCATATGCATGTATAGTAACAAGCTTCCTACGCGGATTCTATCGTCTGTGTAGTATTTTTAAGCTTGCCAACCCGTGTGCTGGGGAGGTTGTCGAATGCACGATCTATCACACATGGTATCAGAGCAGGAATGTTCGTACATTACATTGTTAGTTGTGGGAGATTAACGACGTCAATTTGGGATCACTGAAGATGTGGCAAAGAAAGCAAAATTGATGAGAAAAACTTTAGGGATGATGAAAGGTAAAGGCACGTGTTGTGTAGTTGAACCTATCTACAATCCATTTGTTTTATGGAGCGCTGTGAGCATTGCAATGGAAATCACAATGAGGGAATTTGTGCGGGTGCTTCAATATGCGCAATGACATTGCTATAGGTATTGTCAATCCAAGGAAATATTGCTGGGCACAAGGTGAAGGTTGGTGTCAAAGACAGTATGTATAGAGGTACTGTGGACAAACGTGCAAGGGTATTGTGTGAATGCATGTCCATCTAGGGAGGATATTGAAATGCAAAGATTGCGAGAAGATGTGAGATACACGGTTCAATATGAGTGCATTAACGAATTGAATGGAGGAGCTTGTCATATGCATGACGAGTCTCACTAAAGTGACTAGATTGCTAACAGCTGGTTTATAACCTAATTATTGAAAAGTGTACTAACAGTTTCACCTTATGCAGGTAGAGTTGCAAACTTTCTAAAAATAGTGTGTTTGCTTATTCTTATGCTTGTCGGCCCCTATAAAGGGAAGGCAGCCCTGGGGGCAATGACAAACGCAAACACTTTGAGTTGGGGTATACTCAAACTTCCAAATCGAATAAGTTGATAAAGAAAAAAAAATATAGTTTCTTCTTAATCGTCATCTTTACAGAGAATGATAAACTTTAAAACACATGCAAATATAGTGTAGCAATTATCAACTTTGTCCATTTCAGATAAGATATTCATTGACTTGCCTTGAGTACGTAGGCGACATTTACAAGGAAAAGCGTCATCAAAATTTGTTATGTCGTGCATTGGGAAAAAAATATTGCAAAATGTCAAGACATTAACATAACATAAATTAGGTCATGGAGGGCCGACATCTAGTCAAGCTAAATAATCATACCAAACTTGGCTTCATTTTTGAAGTGCATGATCGAGTCAAATTCTTCGAAAGATCCCTACACCCATAATTAGAGAATGATTAAATTTCTATTCTATACTAGGTTTATATGTTGATTTGTTCTTGGATTCGATTGGTTGAGACATTAATAACAAAAAAAAAAAAAAAAGTCGACATTAAATTTTCAGTAGAGAAAGAGATGATAAGTTATAGAATGTAATAAATTAGGCATATAATAGTAAAACATAGAAATTATATACTTAAAAAAGCAAGGTTTTAAACCATATATTTGAAGGAGCCTAATTGTGTGTTCTTATACCTAAGTTAACTCGTGATGTTGTTGCACCATCCTCATCTTTATAAAGTTGCCAAACGGAGGCTAAAACTTTAACATAAGCCATCTAAGCACTTTATAGAAGATACACAAATCAATCAAATACAACTTAAACTTTCAGTATTGAATCAAAGTTGAAACAATATAGTTTGATTACAAAAAATTATAATGCAATAATAATTGGAAAAAAAAAAAGAGCTATCAATTTTTTATTTTTTTTAGAATGATATTAAGCCCTTGGGTTGTAAAGAGGAATTGGAAAAAATTATGTTTTAAATAGTGATTTTTTAGAAAAATGTGTAATTAAAAAGTAGGAAAAAATTCGAGTTTACGTGCATAATATTTTATTATGTGAATGTCTACTAGAAAATAAGTATATGAAACAAAGAGTTTTAATTTAAAAAAAGTTTAAAGCATATTAGAATTTTAAACTTCCAATTTCAA
>CAIGRB010161337.1:0-16284 GCA_903798255.1 Fraxinus quadrangulata
AAGAATTTTAATAAGAGTATAAGACTAATTAAAGATATTAGAATTTGAAATTGAAATTAGAACTCAACTAAATTGAAGATTTGAATATAGAAATTGGAGACTAGAATACTGAATATTGAGTAAAGAAATTAGAGATATATTGAAGTAAATTGATATGAAGTGGTAAATTTTTTTCCCGTATTTATAGCCAAACAAATATCCGTTTTAACTATATTTAAATTTCAAATTCAAATTTAAAAATTTTTTTGAATGTGATTTGTACTTCAATTGAACAACTGCCTACACACAATAGTCAAGCTGCCGCAACGATAGACCTTACATTATTTTTTTTAAATAGCTGCCTACAAGTGCAGGCAGTTATTTTTAGTAAATTATTTTTTTAATGGGCTGGCTCATACGGGCCGGCTAGTGTGGCTCCCGTCAACTCCACAAAATGGGACTTGGCCAGAGCTGGGCCCAACTCGGGCTTTTTCGAGCCCGAGCCGGTGAGTTTTTTTGTCATCCCTAAAAATATGTTATTAAAAAATAAGAAATTTTTTTGGATTTGCGTATTAGATTATTTTATTGAAAAATGCATGATTAAAAATAGAAAAGAGAAATTTATTTTGCAAATAATGGGGACCAAACAAGGCATAATCAAATTTGTCTTAGTTGAAAGGGCATCGAAAAAGCTTGTCTTTCAGTTGATGGTTTACTGCCAGTTTGGTAATGTTTTTCTTTGTTTCTGCTTTTTTATAGAAGAGCTTTTCGAGAAATTACCTTGTTGAGAAAAATTGACGTGCATTTATTATATTTTAATAACGTACCTTTCACGTACATAAAACCAAACATAACTTCAACTTATCCAAACCAATCATGTAAAGTAAAAATGAGAAATGCATAAATATGAGTTTAGTCTACGTAAGAGTGGAACTTTTTGTCTTTAAAACGATTATGCCTCGCACGGGTCTTCCAAGATACAACGATCACTTTTCACAATAGGAGCATTCCAAATTATGTAGACAATGAACCTTATTGGTGTTTTGACTTATCTTTATTATGAAACTTTATTCAAAGTAAATGAACAAATGAATATGCATCAACATGATATGCACTTATGAATGAATAAATAAAATTCCATTCATATGGATCTATATATAGTTGTTGGAAAGTCGTGTCTTAAAAGACAACCTTACAAAAGGAAACAACTATTGGAATAAATATCTCTATATGAAGAGACATACCTATTGAAAAGAAATAATTTCAAAAGTCGTGATTTTTCATATGGAAAAGTGTACCTTTTAGTCAAACGGTTCTAAAATATTCTATAATATTCTACACAATTTTTCAATAATTTAAGTATTTAAGTGACTTAATTTCTCATTCACTGATTAACGATTTTTCCTTAAATAATCATAAAAATTGATCAAAAACCAATTTTCTATACAAATTCTAACAATCCCCTATATAAATGAAAATTAATACAAATGACTATGTAGATACTAAAGAGAGAATAGACGAAAAGATATTGCATCAGGAGAGATAGCTCCTGACTTTTAACATGCCTTAGTGAAATACTATCGAATTTACTTGGATAATCAGTAAATATGTAATCTTAAATTGTTCAGTCATTGTTGTAAACCAAGACAACAGTGCTCACACAATATCTTCCTTAACACGTTCGATTCTTATGGTTGTATTCATTTTGATCATGAACAACTTTTGAATTCCATGAATACTTTAAAGAATTCCAATCTCAAGAATTCTCATTGATGAAATATATTGTTAAAAAATTGTGAATTTCATAAAATATGTTTTTAAAATTAATTGTTAACTTTAATTAAAATTAAAATTTAGATTTTAATCCATATCAAATATGAGCAATATTGGTATTGAAATGCCTTTGTGTTTAGGCATTTCTAGCTAGTGCATAATATGTGGTCCTGACATGTATTATGTTCTTACACACAACTAGTAATCAACGATTTCCTCACGTGAATATTGAATTTAGACTTTCACATGTACTGTAAATTTTGTAAGTAAGTTATAATAAGAGTTGATCGCTAATTTCGATATTATGTTGAACCACTTCATGTATTAAAAGTGCGCAATTTTTTATTTAAAGTTTATCTTCGGCAATTTGATGGATAGGTTGGGCGGATGCAGGGGACACCCCTGAGATCGAAATTGGATATTTTCGTGTGATTTAGTTTAGATAAGACAATATGTAATATGTACTTTAATTTTCGTTCAAGGAACTAAGCAAGGTCTTTGTCACTTCAATGGCTAAACTGAGTGAATGTCTATGCATGACAATTTTTCTTTTTCTTTTTATTCTCAATATCCTCTGTCCGGGAAGAAAATACCATAAAAAAGTAATAACAAGATTCCAAAGAGAGAGAGAGAGAAACAAAATGCTAAATTGGCATAAAGTTTGATTCTCTTCCATCCTCACTTGATATTGACCTAACTAACGGTCCTTATGCAGATATGTCAAAAATCGTAGTTCAAAAGGGTGATACCACTCTTTGAAAGCAAAAAAATCTTCAATTATTCCAAATTCTTGATTTTAATTTGACCATTTTTTCAATAAATTTAAATTTAAATTTAAATAATCTATTTACAAATGTCATGGGTAGATTGAATTCTTTCATTTTTCATCAAATATTTAGACATTTAATTTTGATAAGTGGACGAAAAGGAGACTTGAGTCTTATAATATTTGAATAATTTATTTTAAAAGTCCAATACCGGAGTAACAATATATTAGTTGAGTAATGTTACTTGTACATAATTATTCATAGATTGATGTATAGATTAATTAATATCACGATGTTACATTAAAATTTAATTGATTTACTTCTCTCATTCTCTCTCTTCCAAACTATTTTTTTTTTTCTTTTTCTCAGTATTCTAATACATAAATAATTGAGTTTGCTATGGGTACATAACAAAACACATAAAATTTGACATAATGGCCATTATGTTAAACTCTATGGATACCATTATGTACCCATAGCAAAATTCTAAATAACTGTGCACAATTAGCATTACTTACTCATATTGTTTAACATCAAGTAATGTGCATATTGTCTTGCTCTTACCTTTTGCAAGTGTGACAATCATATCCTTAATTTTTCGTTTGTTACAATCATGTCCCTAACTTTTAACATTGTCTGTGCAATATCTCCACTTGGTTGAATTTCCACTAGACACGAGATTTTCGACCAAAAGTGTAAAATTGTCCAAAAATTATTTCCTCCGTTTTAAGGACCAAACTGTCCGTTTGACTTACCTCTAGAAAACTTCCTTCACATTCTTGCACCGTGACACTCGTGTTATCCTCACAAGGGTTTTGTTCTAGAGAAGTCATACATATGCTATAACTTCCTTCACATTCTTGCAACGTTACACTCGTGTTATCCTCACAAGGGTTTTGTTCTAGAGAAGTCACACATATGCTATTTGTTTTATTTCCCTATTTGTTCAAAGATTAAAAATATTTACCCTTCCTTGTATTATCTAGTACAATGCTGTAGTTAATTAGATTGAGGAGGAAGAAGTTGAAAGTACGTGTTGCATGGCCGTTTAATGCGTAATAATGTTATTTATTTCTATCTAATGATATATTGTTCAATAAATTAAAATACATTTTCACTACATTGAATGAATAACATTACTCATGTTCAAATACATGTTTTTCGTCAAGTTAGGTTCGATAAATATAATATTAAGCCCCTATTTGGGTTTCATTTTTTTTTTAAACTATTTTCAACCACATATTTACCATAAAATAATTTTACACGTAAACTCAAGAGTTTCTATTATTTTTAAACCACATATTTTTCAAAAAATCTCACAAAACTCATTTTTTCCTCGAGATGAGGCTCAAACAAGGGCTAAAGGGGCGGGGACATGATTATTACCAATGTAAAGCTGAGGGTTTTGCTTCATCTGCAGAACAAGTTGACAAATTGCATACACAGAAGTAGATGTGTCAAGAATTATGTTAAATTACACATAACTTTATGTCAAATGACGGCTCTCTATTGGGTAGGGGGCCGTCATTTGACTATTATGTGAACTCTTATAGATAATGTTATGTACCCATGTGTCAAACATTGATTTGTTCTTGAAAAAAAAAAAATTGACAGCTAAAATAATTAGTCCACCTATGCTTCTGTTATCTATTCTGGCTGTTGCTTCTGTTAAAGAAGCTTAAATGATATGAATTTAGCGTCAACCCTGATACTCGGGATTTGGAGCCCCTCACTTGACCTGAGATTTTATCCCGGACAAACTGGTCTTTTCCATTTAGCGTTGGCGAGAGATCCTTGATAAAGTTTGCTAAAATAAAAATTAAAAATTAAAAAAAAAAAAGTAGTGTTCACGTGTGAGAGATCACGGTCACAGGTCCAGCTGTCACTCTCTCGTGAAAGCAGCATGGATGGTATTGAGTTCACTTCCTATGCTTCCACTTTAGTTTCTTTAGTGTTCACCTTATAAAATATCCTACCTCCACCCGTCCTCCGCCCCCGCCGACCACAGTGCCTTCACTATCCCAGACTCTCATACTCCAATAAAATATCTTCTATTACTTTCGTTTCCTCTTAATGATAAAAGAACGGTAGCCCTTTGATTCAGTTATACTCTCTCCCTCATCTTCCCGATAAGCCTTTAAAGCCAATTTTCTGGGACAGCTAATTGATGCTAATTGGGCAAATTCAGATTTTAACTCAAATCTTGATGGGTTTTTATGATCATAACTAATGTATCTCATAGCTCAGTGCTTTAGGTAATTTAGCATTGCAATGATATCTGAATTATATCAATAACAAATCTTTTTGGGTAAACTTTCTAGGGTCTTTATTCCAATTATGTGCAAAAAAGTCAAATTTTTGAGTGCTTTGTAATTCAGGGCAGCGAGTTTTTAGGCCAAGATTCTATTCTTTTTTATTGGTTTTTTACATGAGTTTTACCCCTGCAAAGATGCGTACTAATTGGGTCAAGATGATTCCTATTTGTCTTGTTTATTTTATGTTTTTACAGTTAAGATTTTGTTTATACTTCTGCTACCAATAAAAATACAGATTTCATGATTTTATGCTCCAATACTGGGAATTCCAAATTTGTTTTCATTTGTTAATGCATAAAATCTGACTCATAAACGAATGTTTTTGCTAGATTACAGGAAAACTCATTCTTGTTCAGTTCAATAATTGGTGAAAAATGGTGAATCTGGGGTTGATTCGTGGGAGCAAGACTTCAAATTCAGTTATTGTGAGCTTTAAGCTACCTTATTATACCCACTGGGGGCAACACCTTCTGGTCTGTGGTTCAGAACCAGTGCTTGGGTCATGGAATGTGAAGAAAGGCCTTCTTTTGAAGCCTGTTCATCGAGGGGATGAACTCATATGGTCTGGAAGTCTGCCTGTTCCAAATGGATTTGGATGTGAGTACAGCTATTATGTTGTGGATGATCACAGGAATATTCTAAGATGGGAGCCTGGAAAGAAGAGAAAACTGATATTACCTAATGGTGTTCAGGATGGGGTGTCTGTGGAACTTCATGACCTTTGGCAGGTACTTATTTTTGCTTCCTTCTATCAGTCTCTCTTTGTGTGTGTGGATGTGGGTGGATTAGGTTTCATGTTACAAACTTACAATTCCTTTAATTACTGCACAGGAGTTCTTTTTGTTTTTGAGGTTGTGGAGGTACTACTGAAAACATAATATTACTTTAACACGGGGATAATTTATTCTTGAATATGCTCGTGTCAAAGAATGATCTATTTTTATTAACTTCTCATGGTTTTATTCAAGAAACTATAAAGAGTAACATTTTTTCAATTATTTAATGTGGTTACTACTATATAAGAGGCGTGTTAGCTAAATGTTTCTCAAGAAGATCAGATCGAGAAAGATAAATTAGGCCTGAAAAGAATACTTTTAGAAACACCCCGGCTTTAAAGTTTTTTTCATTTTTCTTCTACAGTAAGTAGGGAGGACCTTATTTGGTGGTGAGTTATTTTCCTTTACATTCTACCACTATGCCCTTCGGTTGCAGGCTTGCAGCATAAATGACGATTAAATTTGCAATCAAATTCTTACGTTAATGCTATCAATTTAGATTATGTTGTGAACATAATCAATTTGTTTCCTGCAATTTGATCTGACTATTGATAAACACCATTGTTTTTAATTGTAAGAAAACCTCGTTCGGAAAGAAAAAAAGGTGTTGAGCGTAGATAGAATGAGTAATTATTTTATGCTTTTCCCTTGTTTAGTATCCATATTCATTCCTTATTATAAGATCCTGAACCATAAAAATTTACCCCTTCCCCTCACCCTTGAAAAAAAAATATATAATTGAAGCGGTCCAAGTTAATAGCTTGTGATTGACATTGTGGAATGAACCACAAAAAATGATAAGTTCATCTTCTTGCTATCAGATGTGAGTTAGAGTATGTATTTCCTGCAATTTTGAATTTTTACCATATTGCTTAAATTCTTATTTATTTCAAAACTCACGGGAATGATTTGCAATGACATTAACGGTTGGTGCTTAAATTTATCGCTTGTTGGATGTTATCTTGTTTATCCATAATAAGAAGCTGGTTACTGAATTTATGTTGTATTCATGCAGGCTGGTTCTGATGATCTCCCTTTTAGAAGTGCATTTAAAAATGCAATCTTCTGCAGGAGTTGGAATTTAGGAGTGGAGAAACCCCTGGCTGAACTTCGGAATGAATTGAATACGGAAGGTAATTTTGTTCCCTTAATTTCCAAATATCTTCATCTTTCAGATGTGATCGTATTAGAAATGAGAGCAAATTCTGGACATTTACTTCGTAGACATGTGATAAACAGATTCAGTCATTGTACAGTTCAGAATTTGCTGCCCAAATATTGATGAAAAAACATCAGTAAGATCTTGTCGACCTTCAGTTGTATGTTCAGTATTTGTTGCTCTTCAAGTCCAACTGAATCATGTCACTTTTTACGAATTTATGCAGATTTGTGTGATTGGTAGTCCTCTGAAGTTGGGGCAATGGAAGGTTCAGGGTCGACTTAAACTCAATTATATTGGTGAATCTATTTGGCAAGCAGAATGCGTGATGCAGAAGGAAGACTTCCCTATAAAATATCCTTTTTAGTGCCATGGCTTTAAGCATGATGCTAGTTGTTGCCCGATTCTTGATTATTCGTTCTCTCTGTATCTGCAATTATGTGAGTGAAAGGGCATGTCTCTCTCTCTCCCCTTAACAAATATTTACATACAGGTACGGTAAATATGGAGACGCCGAAAACTTTTCTATGGAAATGGGTCCAAACCGGGAGCTTTTTGTTGACTTCACAACTACTCAACCAAAGTATATAGTCCTTTCAGACGGCTTGATGCGAGTGAGGCACTGAAAATAATTTGAGTTCTAAGTGTTTTATTTCTTGATTTGAAGTTTGAACTAAAAAAATGGCTCAAATATATCGATTTGTTTGTCAGGAAATGCCATGGAGGGGTGCTGGTGTAGCCATCCCTATGTTCTCTATCAGATCAGATGCTGATCTAGGAGTTGGGGAGTTTCTTGATTTGAAGTTACTAGTGGACTGGTCAGTGCAGTCCGGCTTCCATTTGGTTCAGCTCTTGCCAATAAATGATACATCAGTTCACGGAATGTGGTGGGATTCATATCCGTACAGGTAAACAGTTAGGTTTGAGGTCGCACAGTTAGAACATAAACTTGTTTGGTTGGATATTGTTGTTTCTATTTTTCATTCTCTATTTAGCCAGCATGATGGGTGCTAAATAGTGTACAGATACAAGTTGCTATCAATTTTCATTTTCATATCTGATTTTACCTCTATGTTCCGAGTGATATTTATTTTTAAAAATGTTAATGATGCCGCGTGCGCATAATAATAGGAATATTTCCAAAAGGGAACTTCGGCATGACGAACTGCCTCTATTGACTTGATCCATAATATCTTTTTGTTATTACTTCTCAATGCAGTTCCCCTTTTGTAAATTCTTTCTGATAGTACTTGTCATTTGAATTTTATTAGACTAAAGTTTGCTATTTTCCTCTCGGCCATGCCATGCAGCTCGCTTTCAGTATTTGCATTGCATCCATTATACCTGAGGGTCCAGGCACTCTCTGAAAGTATCACTGAGGATATCAAGGTGTGGTTTCCTTTCTACTAGATGATTAAATTATGAAATAGTATGTTAGTCTGGTGTACATGCTGAATCAATTTTGTAGTAATCATATAATGGATTACACTTTCTTTCTCATAATGACTCTGTTCTATCTGCAGCAAGAGATACAGCGCGCCAGAGTACAGCTGGATGGGAAGGTATTCGTTCTCTTTCAATCAATTTGGTTTACACTGTTCATGATGCCCAAAGACACGATATAGAAATTTTCTCTTAAACATTAGGTTTCTTGCTATTTATGAAATTTTTATTTTGCAAATATGCACCATCCTTGTTGATTATCACTGTTACTACTGAACTCACCAATGTAGATTCACCAACATAACATCTTTGTATTCCATTTGCTTCCATTTCCATACAACTGTTGCTTGAATTTCACGTGAAATAAATGCTATCTGTAGTACATACTTGAAGAAGCACTAAATAAATGCGCGCACAATTTATCTTAACTCACACAATGAGGTCCCGACAAAGGAGAGATTCTGGTAAAGATGTGTGTTTTTTCTCTTTCCCTATATGTTCTTTCTGGTATTCCATGTTTAAGATTATAGCAAGTTTTGAATATACTGTTCATGCAATGTTATCGTGGTGATGTGGCATCAATAAACAAAAATCTAACATACTAGTGCTGTGAACCAAGGGCTCTACGTCTACGAGCAAAGAGTAGCAGGAAGTAGCTACCTGTTCACGATGTCTAATTTAGGTCGTTTACCAGCTAGTCTTGCAATGGTTGGTCAGTAATACCAATGTTTTAGGCCATTTGCCTGGGATATTATCTTCAAAATCAATTTTTTTTTTTTTTTAAATATTTTATGAACCTTAATGTTGGAATTGGATGTAAGCTTAATCTGCATGAGTTCATATGTCACCATTGTGTGTCTCTTTAGCTGTTTGAAATGGCCACGTATTGAAATTCTGTAAAATTGTGTAATGAATGGAAAACGTGCTCCAAAACTTATTCATATCGTAAACTGCGTAATGTTTTCCCTTTATCCTTGCAGGATGTAGATTATGAGGCCACCATGGCTGCAAAACTTACAATCGCCAAGAAAATATATTCTCAGGAGAAGGAAGCAATACTAAGTTCAACATCCTTTCAGAAATTTTTTTCAGAGAATCAGGTTATAATAGTTTAGCATAAATATTGATGTAGCGATTTCAGTATTTATAAATCTGGTCAATTGGAGTTTTTAAATACAGCCACTCTATATCTGTGAGAAAGAAAAGATCTTACTAGGCAATTAATTTTATTCCAGATAGTCATTAATTCCTTAAGCATACTTATTTCGCAGCATCTCTTTTTATTGGCAGGATTGGTTGAGGCCCTATGCAGCCTTCTGTTTTTTACGTGACTTCTTTGAAACATCAGATCACAGCCAGTGGGGTCGATTTTCTCTTTTCTCACAAGATAAGGTATCTGCATTTTTTATTTTTTTAATTTCTTGGTCTTTTCTCTCATATTCTTTAATGGAAGCAGGAGCTTCAGTTCTGAAAGGTTCACATTTATTCTTAACATTAACGTGTTAGGTACTGACAATTATCTTGCCATATTTTCAGCTTGAGAAGCTTGTCTCGAAAGATAGCTTGCACTATGATATAGTTTGCTTTCATTACTATATCCAGTACCATTTACATATGCAAGTAAGTAATAACTCCTACCTGTTGTGTGTGTGTGTTTTTTTTTTTGCCAAGACTTAAAACACTTGGTTATCGTGTTGATCAACAGTTATCAGAAGCTTCTGAATATGCTAGAAAGAAAGGAGTAGTTCTGAAGGGGGATTTGCCCATTGGTGTTGACCGAAATAGTGTGGATACTTGGGTCTATCCAAATCTGTTCCGCATGAACACCTCTACTGGGGCACCTCCTGACTATTTTGATAAAAATGGACAAAATTGGGGATTCCCAACTTATAATTGGGAAGAAATGTCCAAAGACAATTATGCTTGGTGGCGTGCTCGTTTAACGCAGGTTGGTCAGTAACTTGATGATGTCTCCTTGTTGCTCTCTTTCAAAACTTCCTTAATCTTTAGACAATTGTATAATTCTAAATTATCTGGCCTTCTGGCTTGGTTAACAGATGGCCAAGTACTTCACGGCTTACAGAATTGATCATATATTGGGTTTCTTCAGAATCTGGGAGCTCCCAGATCATGCAGTGACTGGTCTATGTGGAAAATTTCGACCATCTATTCCTCTAAGCCAGGTATGCCCCTTGTCTTACTCCTTCATGTACTTGTCTTTTTGTTTTTTTCTTTAGTTATTGATGCTATATGTTTAGCCCAATATGCAATCATACTCACTTCATATGTATGAAACTAATTGTTATTGTAGGAAGAACTTGAAAGAGAAGGAATATGGGACTTTGATCGTTTGAGTCGACCATACGTTAGGCAGAAGTTTTTAGTGGTAATGAGTTTTTCCATACTCCGTTTTGTGCTGATTTTCCTCTGTTCACTCTCTTGTAAAGAAATTTTAAAGTCATCGTTTCTGTGGTTGCTCATGTTTCAGGAGAAGTTTGGAGCTTCCTGGCCTATAATAGCTTCTAACTTTCTGAATGAATATCAGAAAGATCATTACGAGGTGATATAACATATTTTATTTTTATTTCTTGACTATAACCATGTTTGCTTCTGATGAATGAATCATCTCACTGTACTGTCCAAAAGTTTATTTCGGGAATCTCTTAAATAATGTGTACAATGGTCTTGTGTAGGAGATTAATCATTATTTTATGTGTTTCCCAGTAAATAGTGTGTTCTTTTATTATATTAGAAGTTTTTTGCAGAATTAGATGTCAAGTATCTAAAAGTTGTCATCGATATTCCAATATCTGTGTCTAGCCACACTGGCTCAATTGCTGAGTTGCAAAACTGTTTAAAAGACCTTTACTTTTTCTGTTATAACAATATTCAACATCAATTATAAGTCGAGTGTTATCCTTCCTGAGTTAACTTTTAGCTAGACACTCGTACGTCCCAATTCTGCATACTAGAAAATTCTAGTTTAGGAGCAAATCAAGTTTACTGGTGATCATAATTTTCCTGCTGCATAGTTAAAATTATGAAGAGGTAGAAGAAGCACTTCTACTATCAAGCAATTCACTTACTTTATGTAATTTATGTAGTTTAAGGAGGACTGCAATACTGAAAAGAAAATAGTGTCCAAGCTGAAGTCATGCATAGAAAGATCCATGTTGTTAGAGAGCGAAGCACTTCTTCGGAGCAACCTCTTTGATCTTGTGAAGGCAAGTGTAAATCTAGAAAGATGCTTCGAGTTATCAATGCTTATTGTGTGTGCTTTCACCATCTTCATCTTGGCTGACATGAATGAATGCAATGGGTTTTTTACCTACATAAAGATACTGACCAGTATCATTAATGGAACTTTCTATTGTATTAATAGTAATTAAGCAAAACAACGATATTGAACGAAAAATAAAAAAATATGGAACCTCAATTAATCTAATTCCATGACTTCTGAAGTAATTTTTATTTTTTCAATTATATGAGAATGCTCGTCAGTATACTTCAGTTGTTTTTTCCCACGGCAGAATATAGTCCTCATCAGAGATCCAGAAGATTCAAAAAGTTTTTACCCCCGTTTCAATCTTGAGGATACGTCAAGCTTCAGTGATTTAGATGAGCACAGGTACCTAAAATATTCATATTTTTCGGATATCAAAATGTGTCCATTTTGTTAGAGAAAATAATGTGACAACATACATTAAATATATTGTGGTTAAGATTGTTCCTTTTTATTTTTTCCCATAATTTCACTACTTTCTATGTGAAAGTTCTGCTTTGAATAGCCAATACCACACAATGTGCCATTTATCATTGCTGTCCGTTGATGCAGCAAAAATGTTCTGAAGAGACTATATTATGATTACTACTTCCATCGGCAAGAGACTATGTGGCGTCAAAATGCTTTAAAGACATTGCCTGTTCTCTTGAACTCTTCAGATATGCTGGCTTGTGGAGAAGATCTCGGGATGATTCCTTCCTGTGTTCATCCTGTATGACATTACTACGGTTTTCAATTACATTCATGCCATTGCTAATTTCAAGTGGATTTGTAAGGTTGTTTTGTGTTTGGCTGACACAGGTCATGCAAGAGCTTGGTTTAATAGGATTACGCATTCAACGTATGCCAAATGAACCTGATCTGGAATTTGGTATTCCTTCTCAGTATAGTTATATGACGGTAAACCATTTATTCTAATTTTTTTCTGTTCATGTCATCCTTTTGCTTTTATATCTTTTTTAATAGAGTACCTTCCACTCAAGAATCTCGGATACAAGTAATGAGAACCATAGTAGATGAAGCGAAAGGTTCATTATCGTTCTTGCTTAATCTATTCTAGGTATGTGCTCCATCGTGTCACGACTGTTCCACCCTGCGTGCTTGGTGGGAAGAAGATGAGGAGAGAAGACAGAGATATTTCAAGAATGTGGTGGGATCTGATTTGTTGCCACCTGATCAATGCACTCCTGAAATTGTGCACTTCATTTTGAGGCAGCACTTTGAAGCTCCATCAATGTGGGCAATTATTCCACTTCAGGTACTTGGATCTACAAAATGTGCTTCTGCGCATGTTATTTTAACATGTACTTCGTCGCATGTTTGGCTAAGCTTAAAAAGCTTACTTATAAGTAAAAACTCTACAATAAATAATTTTTTTGCTGTTGGTCAAAGTAGGAAGTAAGTTATTTTGACAATAATGTTAGGGTTACTTCTAAATAATATCATTTATTTTAAATTAGTAGTAAGAACAGAGAAAGTCGTCTAAACATGTTTTGAAACATGAAAATAACTTCTTCTTTTCAAGCTTAGGATGACATATGGTTGGCTTTATCGAGGAAGAACATATTACATATTATGCAGCCATATGCCTGTTTAATATTCCTACAAATTTTAAAGGAATTGTCATGTTTTTGCGTAACAAACAGGATCTGTTAGCGCTGAAAGAGGAATACACAACACGCCCTGCAGCAGAGGAGACGATTAATGACCCAACAAATCCAAAACACTATTGGCGATATCGTACGTGCATACTACTTTTTCATACTTTATATTAACTTTATGTTGCATGTTTGTATTTGTTTTCCATTTTAAATTATACCAATTTTCTTTTGATCCCTTTTCCATGGTTAATGGGCTGCCTCCCTATTACTCAGGGGTACATGTTACTGTGGAGTCCTTGCTCAAAGATAAAGATCTTATCACCGAAATCAAAGGTTTAGTTCGTGGAAGTGGAAGATCGTACCCTCCTTTAGACGAAGTTGAAGCAAGAACTGATATGGAGAAGCAGCCCATCGCCAATGGGAAACAGAAAGTTGCATTGGGAAATTAGCAAAAACGGTTTCCTAACAAGGAAGCAATAATAGTCTTACAGATTATTGATCTTCAGATTTCCCCCGAAAGAGTCGCTCCAATGGAACATTTCAGCGGTCGAATTTCCTCAGGTAGATGAAAGTAATTCGATTAGAATTTCAAGATTGATATATTTATTGCTTTGTAATAAGCTCTCTCTCAGAAGTTGGAATGATTTTATTTCCCACAGCCCAAAAACATGCATGTCAAAAAAATACAGTTCAATAAATGCTGAAAATTGTTGTCCTGTTATGTTGATTCCTTGTTTTGAAGTTAAAACATAAAAGTTTATTTTTTATCTTTATGAATAATTCTATATACCACCACTGGTGTTATAGCATCAATATATGCGACCTTAAGTGATAAATCATTTAAATGTGACGCATGTTTTTATCAAGTCATCTATCAAATAGTAATACTTTAATGTCATATAGAGTAGAGTAGTGACGGGTTTAAATAGCATTATTCATTCCAAATGTGATCCTTGTTATTTAAAAGAAGATTGTTTGCTCATTTCCATTGATGCGTTTTATCGTAAGTGGATTTCCGTTGAGGAGAAAGTTACTTTTGTGGATAAAGCTGTGTTGGAAAAGCAAAACCTTCCACTCTACGAGAAAATTTCTAGTACTCTCGAAATATGAAAAATTAGTACTTCCTACCACTATTAATTGATAGGACATGCTTTAGAAATACCCTTGTGTTTTCAAAAGTTAATTTGTCAGTGCATTTAATCAAGTTTAAATTATATAATGTAAACTAGTCAAATAGATATTTTATCAACACATTTTATAGACCAACGGGTATATAAATATGACCACTTTTAATTTTTTTTGGGCAAATATTACCATTTTATGTACATAGACAGAAATGCACCAATATATTGATATACGTTATGTTTACTTAATACTATGGGATTTAGCACGAGGATCGGACATTCTGAGATCTGTTTATGATTGTCAGTATATTTAAATGTCGAGTTTTTATATTTTTTCACTTTTTTTTTATTCTTTTTGTGGTTAATTAGGGATGTCTTTTCTTTTTTTGATCTCACGATACAAAAAGTCTGATTCCGTCCCTGAACGAGGTCAATATTTTTAAAAACGTAAGCAGAGCATCCCAACCCCGTCTTCTCAATTATCACAGACAAACAAATATATAACTATATACATCCACCGGCCACCTCCATAGTCACACCACCTTTCCCTTCCATCCCACCCAACCATTCATCCTATACGAAAGTCAGATCTGGTTTACTTCATGAACCTGCACTACCACAACTAATTTTTATGGTTTCCTTTTTACTCCCCAACCCACTAGAAACCTGAATTCAATAAGACGTTGTTGACTAAAATTGACGTGACAATAATAGATCACCTTAAGAAGAGAATTTTAGCAATTTAATAGTGTTTAATTTGCTAGAATGCTTTTGAAAGAGGAAATTTCTATTCAGTAATATTTTTGTAGTGTCTTGTTAGAAACTATTTAGCTCAGCCTTTTGTAAGTGAATCATTGCCCTTATTTATAAGCCTTCGATGAGAGCTTGTAAACTCTATATTGTCAAGCTACAATATCTGATCTCAAATTGTGAGCCATCATCGTGCTTCATATTTAATTGGATGCTAAGTTCGAATGGCTAGGCCATCATTTCACCTAGGACATAGAAAATCACGACTTTTTTTGATTGATACAAGGCGAGAACCCACATCATTAGATGTGACACTTGTTTTCTTCTATTTGATTGTTGTTGCGGAGTTGCTGGCTTCATTGAGCGACATCTTTTTAATTTGATCTTGATGGTGTTTCCTGATAACGACGAACTCTTGGTCGAGCTAAGTGGATGGGCCTTTGGTTCAACCTCTTGTTGTGACTTGGAGGCTTTAGAATTTAGATCTTTCTAATCATTCTTTGATGTGGGCACGAGGCATTCATGAGTTCGGACACCAATAGACCTCAAGCTCACTAGTCAAAGGCTAGACTCCGATCGAATGTTGAGATATAAGTTATCGAAATGTCAAGATATGAGTTGTCAAAATATCGAGAGATTAGTTCTCTATATTCAATGGGATATGTGGGCCCTTTTTAGCCCAAATTTTTTTGGGAAAATAAGTTTTGTAATAGTAATTTTTTTAAAGAATATGTGATTAAAATGTAGAAATTTTTTTGGATTTACGCCTAAATTATTTTATTGAGAGAATGTGTTGTTGAAAATGAGTTTGAGAAAAATTAGGGGTTGTTCTCTTTGTGTTTCAGTTTTGAGTTTTGAATTCATTTTGTGTTTTGTGTTGTGTTTTGAGTCCGTTTTGAAATTGCTAAAAATACGTTTTTTTTGTCATTTTGAAAAACTCTTTCTCAAAACATAAAAATGGAAAACGCGTTTACTTAGAAATTTTGAGAATACTTTTTTAATAATATTTTATTCAAAAAATTTGATTATTCAATAAATTTTAATAGTTTAATATTACTATAGTATTAAATAACATATAAAATTTGAAATTGGTGAATCTTGAAATATTTTTTTTAAGATATAAAAAGCACAACCTAAATTAATATGTAGCAAGTCCTTATTTTTGTCCTTGTACGTAACTTGTGACAAGAATTACTAGCATCAAGTAATAACCAAACCTAATCAAGTTGCAAAAAATGGGACTACTAATCTTATGTTGACATAGCAATAAAATATTTTGAAATCAATCTTATCGAGTTCATGTTAGTTTTCACA